>VZRW01006217.1:28655-47856 GCA_013398125.1 Aegotheles bennettii | reverse complement strand
GCACATTCAGGCCCCCAACAATAACTGAAGGCAAATGTTGACGATTTTTGGTTTTTTACTTTGAAAGCTATTGTTCAACAGATAATTGTGGTTTATTTAATCATTCGTCAGTGCAAATACGTGAAAAAAAATAAATCATAGATAATGTTGTTGTGTTGTGACCTGATGTTTGATCAATTATGTCCTTTTTTTCCAAATTGCTTTTCTTTCTTTTTTCTTCCATTTCTGTAATCCAAATTTCACAGAGTAATACAGCAGTCTAATTTCTGTGTCTACATTTGGCAAATTCCCAATAACTTGCAAATGCAGTGTTCATCTCTTGGCCTGCTCTGATTGACAGCTCAGAAATAGCCTTTTAAATTGTGTGAGATTTTCATCTCTCTGTTTGAAAGGTAAAGTTAAACAGTTTTCCTAGCAGTCTGTATGAAGTCTTGAATCTAACAAATCAGCTGTTTTGGCTGTTGTACCAAGCTTTTGTCTATGCAAAAGTACATCATTTTATCTTTGTACACTAATAGCTTACTGAAAACTGTTGCAGCTGTCCATTTACTTCAAGGCATGCAATAGCTCAAAGTAATTTATTTACCAAAATAGATCTATTCTTACTAGCCATACTCTTATCATATATTAAGTCATTATTTTGCATTTGCTCCACTGTGGAATGAACGGAAATGTTCCATTGTCACAAACAGCGCTTAGGTTTTATAAAAAGAAAAGAACAGTGAATTCAAAATCCCTGTAGAGAATAATATGGTCTCATCAGTTATCATGTATTTATCTAATATTTCAGTCAACAAATCCTGTATTTGTATTACAATAGCTTTCTGAGTTTCCAATCAAAATTGAAGCACCATTGTTCTGGACATTTTACAAGCCTATATGGTGACCCTATTCTTGCCACAAAACCTTTACAAAGGAATAGATATAAGCTACTAGAAAAAATGCAGCTATTAATCTACTGATATAAAATACTCACTGCATAGAAACATCTGGTTTCATGGCCCAGAGAGCATCATATGACATCAGAATTGAAATAAACTTGCCCCTACCCCATGGATTGCTCATGTTGTTATGTACTATTACAGATACTAAGAACAGAATGTAAAAATAATATCTAAATGAAAGTAAATTGCCAGACTAATAAAAATAAATTAATATACTTTAGAAGTGTGATTTGCAAGAAGATTGGGGGGCAAAGTGGATGTCAGTTACCGGGATATTAGGAATGTGAATATTCTGACTCAAAATCACAGAATATCTGGAAATATCAAAATGGATAATCTAGGGCCTGTTTATGCAGATAAATTATATTCATCATCTCCAAGGCTAAACAGTAAACAAAGTTATGAATTTAGCCATGATTCTTGAGTTTGGTGAAGTATTTATCATTTATTGCTCATATTTAAATCTTTCTTACATATGGCACCACTGAGTAAATACTGATTTTGTGTCCTGATTTGCACTTACTATTTTCAATCTCTCAGTTTTAACTAGGTTAGGCTATTAAAAAAATTAAGAAAATTTAAAAACTGTTATTCCATTTATGACGTTCTTTGCCTTAACTGCTGTTCTAGTCAGAAGCAAAAATGAAACTAGAAATATTCCTTTTGTATACAACTAATTGTAACCACAAGTTTCAGCTTCAGATGTTTTAACTTGTGTCCTGGTTTGAGCCAGGATAGATGAAATTTTCTTTTAGTAATTTTACTTTTCAGTTAAGTCTTATAAGTAACTGCACTTGCTGAAATTAACTGCATGTTTTTCAGTCAGCGTCTGCCTCTAGNTGTTTATAGTTATGGCTGAAGAATCGTATGCAGAACCAAGGCCACTGCTTGGTCTGCCAAACATACTGAACTCCAGAAACAGAAGGGAGCAAAAGGGTCACACCTGTGACCCTCCTACAGGGGGGAGTGGACCAGACAGGTGACCTAAAATTGACCAAACGAAGTATTCCATCCCAGACATGTCTTACTCTGTATGAATCTGAAGGATCACAAGGGTCCAGGTCTCTTTGTCCATGGCCAGCATCCTGGGAGGACTCTGTCTGCTTATCTACCTTTGATCCTAATATGTGCATTACTGACTCTATGTGTCCCTGCCTCCAGCTCCTGTCTGCCACTGAATCCAGGAGCCCATCTGGGACTTTCCCAGGGCTGCCCTGCAGCCTCGGGGGTGAAGGAGGCATTGTTGGAGGCAGAGTCACAAAAGAATGTATATTAGTTTTTTATATATTGTATATATTTCATTATTTTCTTTTTCATCATTACTGTTTCATTAAACCTGTTTAGTTTCCAACCTGTAAGTCACTTTCGCTTATTCTCTCTCCTTTCCCTTTCTGGGAGAAGGGCTAATAGAGGAAAGGGGTAATAGAGAGTATCTGTCATTTCTTTAATTGCCAGCCCAGTGTTAAACTGTGACATTTTGCTGTTACTGCTTTTACCTTTTTTAAAAAAAAACCCCATGCACTATTCCCCTAATTAAATTAGACTTGGTAAGAAGCCAGTGCTTCCTCTCTTAAACTATTTTTGGATGCTGCTGATGACTGATTGAAAGACTTTCTTATCCCATACCTGTCCTCCTTTTGTTCTCATCCTCTGACTCTGTAACTACTATTTTAATTATTTGCTAAGAGAGCTCTAACGTTGGTCTCCTAAACTTCCACAATGAATTATTTCATGCAGGTGCTTCATCAGTTTGGTTGCTATTTCCTGAACTCTGTTTACCTTGTCAGTATGTTGCACTATAAATCAGATTTCATTTGGTATTCCCCGAGCAATACAGAAAACAAATATGCTCTGTGACCCAATAATTTTCTGTTTAACTGAAAAATCCATTAGGACTTTTTTTTGTTAAGAAAGTCTGCTATAAACTTTTATCTGACTTGCTCACCATTATTATAACTGAAAGTTTGAAGATGATAATCCATATGAAAATTTTTGTGCATTTTTTATAACATAGCTTCTTGTAGGGAAAGTGGAAAAACAAATCAGTCCTGACAGATTTTTTTCAGGTCACCCATGGTTATGGAGGAACCCTGCTGTATTCCTTCTGCATATTTTCAGAACAGCTGCCATTTTATTATCTCCTTTTCAGAAGCTACAGAGAGAAAATCTATTTCACCTACTAATAAAAACTGCAGACAAATCATTTAAAATCTCACATATTAAATTTGTAAACCTTTTATGCAAATATGTAAGTATATGGTCAGCTTGTGGAGAAGTGACGTGTCTTTAAGTATTTTGACTGTAAATAACAAAATACTTTGGTTTTTTTGTCACTGACAAAACTTTCTAATTTTATAGGAGTCTTTCTTCTGTAGCATCCCTTCTCCCTGTATTTTGCCTAGCAGTGTAGCCAGTGAACCTGAGGATGTGAATTTCTATGTCTCGTGATCTCTTAGAAGAGCTGATTGTAAAACGTGGTATGCAGTTAGATTTTGTAACATTTTCAACCTTAAAAATCAAGATCAGCTATTGTACATGGTGATATCAGCTTGAACCATAGTAAGGACAAAATCAGAGTGTGCTTAAATTTATTCATAGAAGAAAATGCAGTAATTCTGATTAAATTCACAAAGCCTCTGGGGGATACCACTTGTTACTGATGCCCATTGAGACTGAGCCATTGACCACTACCCTCTGGATGCGGCCATCTAACTAATACTTCACCCACTGAACAGTCCACCCATCAAATCCATGTATCTCCAGTTTAGAGAGAAGAATGTCATAGGGGACCATGTCAAAGGCCTTACAGAAGTCCAGATAGATGGCATCTGTAGCCCTTCCATTGTCATTTCGAATCACCTCCCTGTCCTCCATGTGCCCTAGCATAGCTTCTTGGAAGATCTCTTCCATGATCTTCCCAGGCACAGAGGTGAGACTGACATGCCAGTAATTCCCGGGTCCTCCTTTCGCCCCTTTTTAAAAATAGGTGTAATGTTCCCCTTTTTCCAATCGTTAGGGTCTTCAGCTGACCACCATGACTTTTCAGATATCATGGCAAATGGCTTGGCCACTACATCAGCCAATTCCCTCAGGAGTCTCGGATGCATCCTGTCAGGTCCCATAGACTTACGTATGTCCAGGTTCCTCAAGCAGTCCTGAATTTGATCTCCTCTTACAGTGGAANTGCCAAAGGAGGGATTTCCAGTGGAGATCGAGTCAAAAAGTTGTTGAGTATCTCAGACTTCTCGTGGTCCATTGTTACAACTTTGCTAGCCTTGCTTGTCAGGGAGGGTATGCTTTGCCTGACCTTCTTCCTTTGGCCAACATATCTGTAAAAGCCCTTCCTATTATTCTTTACATCCCTCGCCAGATTCACCTCCAGCAGCGCCTTGGCCTTTTTGATGTCATCCCTGCACAACTGGGCAGCATCCCTGTACTCCCTCCAGGTGACCTGTCCCTGCTTCTACTGCCTGTGCATTTCCTGCTTGCCCCTTAGTCTGACCAGCAGGTCTTGCCTCAGCCATGCCAGTCTCTTGCCCTCCTGGCCTGATTTCTTGCTCCTGGGTATCACAAGCTCTTACACTCTATGAGAAGCACCCTTAAAGATCTGCCAGCTCTGTTCTGCCCCGTTGTCTCTGAGGGCATTTTCCCTGTTGACTAATTCCTTTAAGAGCTGGAAGTCTGCTTTCCTAAAATTCGGGGTCCTGACTTTACTCCTGGCCTCATCTACACCTCTTGGGACCATGAACTCTCATCAGCACACAATCACTGTAGCCCAGGCTGCCTATCTTGACATTACCAATTAGCTCACTATTCTGTTACCTGTGACCGTCTGGACTACCCCTACAATCTCTCTGCCACAAAGTTTATGGTAAATTTGGCAATATGAGTTACTGTAACATGTTTTCTAAAATCTCTGAGAACAGGTAACTTATTTCCATATTTTTAGTGTGGCGTCAAATTGAGTTAATTGGCGAGAACAGTAGAGGGTTTTAAAGTAGGTGAAGTACTTCAACTCTTGTTGAAGAGTGCTTTCAGGGAGCACTGAGAAATTCAAGGGTTCTTACTTTTCAATTGCAATGCCTTTATATGTCAGTTTCTATATCCTGGGACAAGTTGAGATGCTTCAGCGCTGATTCCATTGAGGTTTTGAAAGAGAATGTTGTTGAGAGGTACTTAGTGGTGATTTGAGTGAGAACCCTGGATAGAACACAATTATTTCATGTGTATAAGTAATAATTACACAGAGAACATGGAATAATTTTTTTTGTGATAGACCAGCTGGCTGTGAAAATGAACTGCAGAGCTGTTTGCTAGATTCTGAGAGCATTTCATAGTGCACAAACTGTCTTTACTTTTACAAATTCTGATTTTGTCTTGCAGGATTGCACCCGCCTTTTAAATTTATGTCAGGGTTTGACTCATTATTGGTCATTTGCTTATTAAAATATTATTTTCTCATAGGTGTCATACTTTAAACAGTGCTATAGAAGTCTACATAACTCCCTGCAAATGCTGGTTAGTATGAGAAGGAAATACAGAAGTAGACATCTTTGTCTCAAACCTTCCATGCTGTCAAGACACTCTAACTATTTTTTTATAATATGAATATTGTTTCCTAAAACCAGCATTGTCCAGTGGCTTGCTCCTTACTTGAAACACAACAGCAGGCAGAAGCTGATCAGTTTTGAAGTTTGAGTGTACTGGATGTTTGCCTCATAAGGAAGTCTGTTCTTTCTAATATGTAGGTTCACTACAAACTCTATAATCATAATCAGTCTTTCTATTTTTCTTCATTAAAACATAAAAGTGCCATATTGACTCTCTGAACTCAGCCTGAAATATTGTTAGGTGTTTCTAGGATAAACTTTTTATTTTCTGTGTCTTTTAAAAATCTCTAACACTGTTTTTAGGAGGGTTTTTGCTTTGAGGAAGTGATAGAGAAAAGTAAAAAGAATAAGCCACTACCCTAAATGAGTGGCTAACATTCTGATTAAAAGTGTTTACTAAGGCTAGTCGTCTACAGGACTCTCTAGGATTATATATATATTTCTTTATTTTTGTCATTTGTGAGCTTCAAGTTCACAAGAAGCAATCTGTGCCTGGATATATCCAAACACTTTCTTTCTGTCATGTTTTGCATTTCCCCCAAGATCTGATGCTAATTTAGAGTGAACATGAAACAAATTAAGAAATAACTCTAGAAATGTTGGAATAGGATTTACGGAAATTTTTCAGTTTTTGTGACTATCTGATCATGACTTACAAAGTTATTCATTAAGAATCACTGAAGTGAAGTGTAGCTGCTTGGCATTTAGTAGTTACATTGGTGTACAAAAAGAAATAGATATAATTTATTGGTCTTGATGTTCTATTACCAGCTAGATTTTTTTAAAGGAGTGAAAAAAAGCCCCACAATAAAATATGGTATTATTCAATTTGGAAAACATTAAGTGACTGTTAATATCTGTAGAGTGATTACACTGTTATTACATTCACTGCTGAGAAGCAAACTGAGGCTTGTTTTTTGAAGTACCACATGTGTCTTCATCACATTTAAGTTTTGGAGTTTGCAGGAAGATGTGATCATTAGGCTGGTTTGGGTTTGAGTTAGAGTACCTCACATGCATAGTCATGTTGCAGACGCTGCAACTTTATCAGCTCTTTCAGAATTACATGCTTATAATTCTTCTGGGAGTTTCGCCCACACTCTATTACTGTTCATATTGTAGTACCCTGGCACTCACCATTACCTGTTTTCCACCAAATTGTGAGTGTACTTAGTGTTTCCTTTGCATGTGAAGAACATCTTAGAAAAGGTTGAAAGTGTGTGCGTCATTATAATAGTTTTCTGTACCTACTTCTTACAAGGCAGTACAAACCCAAGCATCTCTTAAACAGCTTCAGAGAGGGGAGCTTCATCATAAATGGTAGGCTAAGAAATGGAAAATTGATTTATCGCACTCAGGAGTAGTGGTGGTGCCACCAAATCTCATTCGGTGGCCTCCTAGTTAGTATTCAGTGCTTCAAGTAGACAGTTTATCTGGCACGTTAAAGCAATACCAAAACTAGGAAAACTGTTATCATGTGGATAAAGTGACATGTCCTCACCAAAACTTTGTAGCCCTCAGTAAAATCTTCCGAAATCTTAATTTCCTCTGATGCTAATCATGGATGGTGGACATGCTAACAGCAAACACTTCACCACAGCATGCTGGCAGAAAGTCTACACCAGCACTATAAACTTGACTGGGAAGTGTCCTGCACTGGCGCAGTAGCCCTTAGCAAACACTCTCTGCAACTAAAAAGCATTAGAGTCAACAAGGCTCTAGGCACATAACCAAGTTGAGAGCACCAGAAAGTCCAAGTAAAATTTTTGTATGTGATCAGGAGGGGAACACATAGTTAACTTTGCAGCTAAAACAAAAGGAGTACTTTAAATTTTCATCTTTGCTTTTGAGAGATTGATAAGTAGCTACACCTCTCTGGGGAGGTAGTTCTGAACAGAAGACTAAACACTGACTGAAAGTCTCCTGTGATGAAAGAAAATTGGGAAGGGAAAAAAAAAAATAAAAATGGAAAAACAGTTCTAAAAGTTACTTATCTCGAGTAAAAATACCAAGACCAAAACATAAAACTCAGTAAGTATCTTTAAAACATTAGTCTCCGTAGTCTTACAGAAATAAAGGTAACTTGTTACACTACTGTACAGAAAAATATGGAAAGGTAAAACACAACCTTACTATAAGAAAATAAATTTATGCACAGATAGAATAATAGAAATCACTTAAAAACTAAGGGCATAGTAAAATAAAAACATTATAAAACGAATGTTTCAATTTTAACATTGTTAATAGTATTAATACGGGTTCCATTCAGTTTATAGTGCATTTCGTGTGAGGGTTTCATACAAACAAGCGCAATATGGTTTTCATGTGTTAAAAATGAATTCTAGGTTTCATAGCATCTATTATTTTGCTGCACATCTGTATCACGTATTAAAGTTAATTAGTATTATGTGCACATCAAGAAAAAAATAGAAACCATATGTGTTTTATTGTAATAATTGTTAAACTAACTTTGCATACTGACTGAGAATGTAGTTGTTTGCCTACTTTCCTACAACCTCCAGCTGTGAACTTTTGATCTCGTAACCTCTAAATAACAAAAGTAGTCCAACTAACATGTAACTGCTAGAGCAAGTGGTGGTAGCAAGTGCTAATCTTACCATTTAGCTAATTCTCATCAGATACTTGATGATACATGTCTAGATTTTATGGTACTCACCTTAAAATCTGAAAAGCAATTCTTTTGTCTTCAGGCAGATAAGTGATATCTTACATGTAAGTTGACTTCACTTATAGAGAAAAAGGATGTAGTATTCATCATATGTGGAGGGAAATTTGTAAATGATCTGATTTGCTTTTGAAGTAGGAAGAAAACGTAATATGAGATAGCTTGTGAGATAAAATGGCAATGAATTTAGAAAGTGTGACAGTTGGTTCAGCAACATACTTAAGTATATAAATAGTTCCGTTACAGTCAGTTTTCTCAATGAGACTACTAATTTGCTTTAAATTAGATAAATTATGTAATGAAAAACTTGGAAAGCCATTTGCAGCTAATCAAGAAATAATTTTATGTATGTGGTTATTTGGAACAGTCTGCCTAGGTTGATGAAATATGGAGCAATGTTACACAATGATGCAAAACTGATCTTGAATGATCTTTTTTAATGGGTAGTGGTTTTATCATTAAAACTGTTTTGGAACAGGTGCTTTTTAGACTGTGAAATACTGTGAATGCTCTCACTGTCTTTTATATGATAAAAACTAAATACTGAAAAAACAAAAAGAATTAATGATGAAATTTGAAAAAAATCTACTTATATCTAATTATATGGAGCTATAGAGATGTAACTGTACTCATTTTTCACTATAATGCATAAGTCAGCTTTGTGAAATGCTTTGCAAAATCATGTTACATAAATAATAGCTATTAAAATTATTTTTGTTACCTTCATTGAAAATAACTTTTGCTACATATTTTGCTGCTAGATAATGGATATACACTTTTTCCTGACTCAGAATTATTAGAAAACTAGTTCTTTAATTTGCAGCTGGTGTATCCTGAATTTTAAACCCTTGCTAGAATCTGATGTCCAACGTAAAGTTTGAAACAGGAAGCAAAAACTTACAGAAAATAGTTGGGCTAATTTTTGCTTTCCACGGGGATTGATCTAAGATATTTTCTAAGGAGTTTTTAACTCCATTTTGAAATGACTTTGTGCCTAAATATACGCATAAAATAAATCAAGAATACTAGCTGTGCTAGTAATGAATTTAATTATTTACCTTTTTTAGATTTTATTGTGAGAAAGATGGCTTCTGTAAGCTCATTTAAAACTAATGGAAACACTTAAGCACTCTTGCTGTCAATTGTTCAAGATGTCAGCAGGAGATCATCTGGCAAAGCTATTATTGTTTTTTTCTTCTGAAGACTTCAGTTAGCATCAGCACTTCATGTCATCCTACTTGCTATATGATCTGATAAAGATGATCACAGGCATAGCACCAGATATATGGAAATTTGCCAGGTACTTGCTGATAGTGTCTAAGAGCTTTCAGATATTTTGGTGCAGAGGGGATTTCCACTGTGTTCAGGCAAGAACTTTATAGAAGTGTTTCTGTGGCTGTGATCTCCACAATACTGGTTTTAGTGTAAAACCAGTTACTAAATACCAAAAAGTCATGTAATAAAGTGAACTTGAATATTTACCTTGGAAAATTTTGGCCTGATGTTTTACAAAACATGGTAAGTAGAGAAAGGTTTTTCTCTTGCTTTGTAAAAGCATAGACATTTTTAAGGCCAAAATTCAAGAGAAAGTTTTTTCTCAAAGCTCTTAATGATGCACTTTCAGGGTGGGTTGTTGGTGGGTTTTTAATGGAAAATAAGATGTTAAGGTGGGACTTTGTAGATAGCATTGTTTATGGTCACATATATCTGCATCAGATCCTGTAACAATATGAAGGCTTAGATGTGTCATATTAAAGGTTAATAATCAACTTCTCTAGAAAGGTTTCAATACATCAGGATAAGCAGTTTAGACAAATATTTTCTAGAAGCATAGTATTTAGAGCAATAACATAAAAAAAACCCCTAGTTATATATTAGCAAGATGTTTTCCTCACATGCCAAAGGAGCTGGAATTCACTGAGAAGTCAAAAATAAGCACCCCTTCTTTTTATAATCCCTGTTTTACCCTTTCAGTTAATACTCAGAACAGATTATGTTGTAGCACTTATTCAAAGTAGTACGCCTTAATAAAATAAAAATAGAAAGACGTTTAGCATGCATAGATTGATTTGTAAGTCATCTTCAGGTACAAAAAAATACTGAAATGCTGTTTTGAGATTTATTGCTGTGTATTCATTTAATGGCAGAAATAATTTCTCAATTACTGTAGCATCTGACCTGCTCCTAATTCCTTCTAAAGAGCGTTTATAATCATCTTCATAGCCGGTGTCTCAAGCCTACAGGAAATATCATTCAATCTCTCTTCAATAAAAGAAATGAGGTTTGTATTTATTTATAAAATGGATGCCAGCTATTTTTACTAATAAATCCAAGGAGAAACAGTTCCATTGTTGAAATCAGATGCAATCCTGCTGCTCTGTCAATTGTTTCTGTGGCATAGGGCCTCTCACTGAGTGTTAATTCACCACTAGACAGATCACATCTTTTTTTTTCAAGCATTTCGTTTTCTTCATTTGTACCTTCTTCATGCATATTACCATGTGTTAAGTCTGTCTGTAGTGTTGGCAGGGAGGGTTTTTGTGCTTACACTGATTTTTTGTATACTTGACATGTACAATGCTATGTTAAGCCTAGTCTGTCACCTTATGTCTCATTAGAGGAAAAAACTGGTTCTCCACAGCTGTATGACCCCATTAACTGTTTTTCACACAACAGTTTGTGGTGAATTTGCAAATAACTATCATAATGTGAAACTTTCTGTTTTTCCTCGGATGAACTTCCCTCACCTCCCTAGACATCATGTCTCATCATGACTCCCCCAGCCTTCTGGCAATCACATTGTACTGTTCAAACATTATCCCAGCACTCACTTAGGCCCATGACTTCCAGCTACACAAAACAGCTACTTGCTTATTTCCATGCTAGTATAGTATTCCACTGGAACTGAAACATCACTGTGTCTATGTTAACAAATTATCATTTTCATTTGCAGAAATTTGTTTTATTAAAAAAAAACAAAACCAAAACCCTAAAAACCTAACACTCCTCTCCAGTTTTTTCTAGAATGTACTTCTTGCATTGTTAGGATCATCTTTGATCAGCTAGACAAAAGTTGGGGAGAAAGTTATCTTAAAAGGAAACTGTGAAAACAAAAAGCTTACTATATATAAGATTGATTTCATATTTTGTAAGCAAATGCTCACAAATATTGTTGACATTTTTTATTTATAATTTGGAGATATTCACTCAGACAGTAGACTGTAATATATTTAATTTTACACTGTCCATTGCAGATTTTGATTTAGTTACATTTTTTAAGGTAACACTGAATTTTATGATAATTATGATGGGCTTACAGGTGTGAACCTTGAGCTCAGCACATAGAACAGTTTTAATATATAGTAATATATAGTAATATATAGTAATATGAGAAGTGAGTTCTGGCGTACATACGAACTTGCTGCTGATCTCATAATTTATTGCATAAAACTCGGTGTGACATTAAAACTTAAAGCAAAGACTGCATCATTGCACTATTTTTACTCTTCCCCCTTTATTTTTCAAATGAAAGTAAGGAGGATGTAAAACCACAAATATTAGTATAGTAAAAATATTGACTAGATAGAGCAATTGCGCGTTTTCCTAATCCTCATTCTTGGCAAGCCCAAATTTAACCCTGATTTAGTGTAATCTAAATCGTAACCCTGTCTGGAAACTAAGCCTCAAATTAGAAATTATAATTACAGGAATTCATATCACTGCCCTTTGCCATTCTCTTGTCTTTTATTCACCAGTGCAAAATATATAGTTTCATTCTTGTGAACGTTTGCATATAGAAATATGTGGGATGCTGTAACCACTCTGCTTCAGAACTTCAGTGTTTCTTTTCCTACATATATATGATACCCTGCACTTAAAACACCACTTCACATTCTCTGCCTTTTTTTCATTACCATAACTCTGTCTGAGTACTCTCCTTAAGTTAAAGGGACATTTGGCAGGGATTCTCAGATTCCCTACATTTATTTATTTATTTATTTTTAGGACACGCCCCTTTGTATTTCTCTTTCCATCCCTAGTAAGCAGAACAGACATCCGAACGTTCAGTCGTAAACAAGTTTGGACATATGTTGTGCTGTAAGATAGGACAGGGCCTGAGTGCAAACATGAGAGGCTTGTGTTTTCATATGAGTGATGACTCTCCAAATGTTAATTCTTGTCGTTTGGAATGTCATTGTTAAAAGAGAGTGAGAGGTATTTCTTTGTTCACAGGAGTGAGACAGGTCATGTTGGAAATGGATTGCTATGCACAGTCTTTAATCTAGCAGATTTTGAGAACTGCCAAAAGGTGCAAATTCCTTTTTCCATTTTCATGTCCTTATGAAGATACCTAATTTCAAAGGCTCAATGCACTCATTTCTTAAAACAGAGAACTTATTTAAGGTTAAATGCTAATAACAATGAATGTTAACTGATTTAATGCAATATGAAATTGCTGCTTCAACATTCATACAAATGATAATTCAGTCTAAGTGGCTCTGTGTTCTATCGACATTACTTTGCAATTTGCAGGGTAATTGCATACAGAGCTGCTAAACAAATTTGTTTTCTTTTGCATCAAAAGTGCTTTGCACATCTCTTCAATATATTAAGAATGTTTTTGAATGCGTGTTTTTTAGTAGGATGGTATGGACAGCTGTTCTTTTGTTGAATATTTACTATTAGTGAGTCTCTGATCATCTTACCAATGTCTAATTCTATTTCCCTGTGTGGTATAATTGTGTGAAATTTAAGAGAAATCCCAAGAGATACCCTGATCTACCCTGGAGCCATTGCTCTCCTTCACTGACTTACAGCACAGCTAAGTAAAAATATCCATATGTATATAGCAGCTTTGAACAAAAAACCCTGGGAAAATAATTTATTGTGTGTTCATAATTATCTTTTTGGCAAAATTTACCTTGTAAATTATTTCAATAGGAATAATGTTTATTAACCGTCAATTTTCTGATGCTTTACATCTTTTAAATCTAAATTAGTCTTTATGTACTATTAGAAATGGCTTAGTTTTTTATTTTTCTATTTATTCATATGAGTAGTTCTCCAATGATAGTGCAGAATACCAGCTTCGCTGAAAAATGTTGATTTTACTCCCTCCCCTACTCTCTTTGATTTTACTGTTCTCTGTCCTATGTTCAGTTCAGTTGCAGGAAGAATGATTTTGAATGATACGGTCATGATGTGCAAATTATATGCTGCTGCCATCTGGAATAGTGAAAATAAAAGCTTTATTTACACTGTTCTTTAAAATAACAAATTTTATTGCAGCAGTTTATCTTCAGTATCTATAGTGTACTCTGAGACTACTCCACGTGTACCATTTTATTCTGTAAGCTACAGAATGACTAAAATTTGCCTGTGGCAAAGTTATCAATGAATCTTGAAATGGAAATATTTTTTTTTTCTTTCTGAGTAGAATGGAGAACCACCCTCCATTTTCACAGTGAGAGTGATTGGTTCACATAGGTCTGTTTTTTAAGAGGCACAGTGAAACACCTCGGGTATGATTTTTAGTTAGGCAGATTACACAGATTTAACTACAGGTTAATACAGATATTTTGGAACATGAGTGTTTCAATGGTGCAAATAATTAATGTGAAATTAAATACTTTACAGAAATATTACCCAGTTTTTGTGTCAACTGTCTAGTCTTGGACCCTGGTGCTATTACCCTGACTTTATACTCCACAGCCAACGTTATCAAATTTTGCTTTGGGTACTTCACATTTTCACTTCATATCCATATCATAATAATATTACCATAAAGTACTGCAACTGAGAAAATTATTCACACTATTCTGCCTTTTTTGTTAAAACATGATGCTGATTACCAAAGCAATTCAGCAAGGTAGCTATGAAGAGCTTAAGACTTTAAGACCCATTCTGTTTATAAAACTCTTCTTGCTGCCAGCAGGGCCTAGACATGATCTGAAAGTAGCTTTTTACAGGGAAAGTAGTCAAAACATTAAGAAGAAGTGGCACAGGCGCTGCATGAAGATCACTGCTTTTGTCTCTGTTTATCTCTTTTGTACACCTAGTTAGGTGTATAATGAAGAGTCAAATCCGTTGTACTGGATTTGGATTAAATCCTCTTCTTTTGTTGGATCCAGGTTTTGTATATGTTTAGGCTTGACAGTATACCTTCAGACATAGTTTGGGAATTATGTCATTTAAAAAAGAGAGATTGCAACAGTATACTTTTTTCCTTTAAGATAAGAGAAAACATAATTAAAGGATGAGCAGAACACTTTATATGCGTAGTTGTGAGACAGCTATGTTCAGAGGGTTTTTTTTCTGTAGATACTCGTAAAGGTAAATATGGCTTCTTTTTAGTAGAGCATAAGTTAACTTGTTGGTATTTTCAAGATACCACTCCATCACATTTACTGTTTACTGTTTACTCTTACACGTAAAAACTGAGTTTTATTCTCTACTCTAAATAATGTTGCATTTGTGAGGGAATACTCATCTCCAAGACAGGTACAGCAACATGTGAAATTATGTGTTGGATGATGTCTGTGGGTATACTTAAACTGAAATCTGAACATAGAGGTTAATGTGTTGTTTCCATATATGTTGCTTGGAAGGAAAGCAATTACCACTTTGACAACATTGGCAACAGAGGTGGAAATCTGAAGGACGTTGTTTACAGATGATCAATGTCAGACTGAATACACAGAGAGACAGGTTAGAAATGCTAAGAACAACCATGATGGGAAACAAGGCAAGGCCATTTTGTATCATTCTCTCTAAAGGGTTCATGTGGTAACCAGTCCTTGTAATTGCTTCTCTGTGTTGTTCAAATCATACATTCAGTGAAAAATAACTTTTGGAGAGCTCTTCCAGCAACTGGAAATGATACTAGCACAGTACTAAAGGCATTCTCTTGGTGCCAGTAACAGGATGCAGCACTGTTAAGACACCTAACAAATTCAAAGAATGTGCTCTATTTCTAAATCTCTTGTATCTGTCATCCTAAGCAAAATATGTATCACATGTATGACTCACTAAGCACAATGACAGTGAAATTTACCCTTTAATGGACTCTCAAAATGACAGCACCAAATGAGTTTGAGAAGGTCAAGTCTGATGTAAATTGTTGATGAATTGGAAGCTAATTCACTAGAACTGAATATTAATAGGGAACAGTGGTACATACTATGATTTAGAGCCTAATGAGCATATTAATGAGTAGTAAAAATATTTTTTTTGCTCCTCATGTAAAATTGTGGAGCTTCCAATATATCAAGATTTTCTGTTACTTTTATTTTACTGTGGCTGAGAGGTCATTGTTCACAGTTGTGGTGCTTAGCTCTCTTTACACTGTGTGTTTGATCATCTGTCAAACTTGATATCATCAAAGCATAAAGACAGTTTTGTACAAATCACTAATAAACTTACAGAGAAAAAAAGTAATTAACATCTTAAAAACTAAATCCACTGTGATAAGCACTCCAATTAGAAATTTCATTATTTCCCCGGTCCATTTTATGTTGAATATTGAGTTTTATTGCCAGATACCTGAAAGCCAGATTGGAAACAAACCAGAACTGTCAAAAATACAACAGTTCTGACTATTGAATCTGTTACATTGTGATGTTTCTCATGAAAATTTCATGAGGATCATTCATTCAAAGAGATTCTATGCATAAAGGGAATGGATGGAATTTAATTATCCCTGTTAAAAATAAGAAAAGAAAGCTCTTTACTACTCCATCCTGTTAGTATTCAGGACAGATTAACTTCGTTGTACACTTATGTATTTGCAAAAGGAACTCCAGGGTTTTCTGTCCAAGCCAAGTAGGAAAGAAAAGTCAGGTCATTAAAGTCCTGCTCTGTGTCACAAGTCAAATCTTGTCAGTTACTTCCAAAGCAAAGACTCCTTGTTTGTAAAGAGACATGATACATACCTGTCTTTGGGAAGAGCCTATAGCCAGTGAAGGTTTTGACAGCTAACCACTGACTGGTAGAAATACTAGCTCTGAAGAGTTATGCAAACTTACTGGAGAATTGTGTTTACTATACCAAGTAGTATCTTATGTGCATTTGTGTTGCAAACAATTAAGTAGCTCATGGGCAACAGGACACCCCAGGAGCTGAAAGGTTTTATAGGATGTACTTGCTGGCTATGCATTTTTCAGAAAAGTCTGAAGACTTCCCTGAAACTCTTTGAAAATAGGACACATTTTTCATGAAAAAGAGTTGACACTGAACAATCTCTTAATCAATTGCATGTCAGTAACCACCAATCAAGACATTTAATAAAAGGTATGTGTTTTATAGTTAGTATGGATCCTGTGTCTTTGATTTTTTTTGCTTGTCCTTTTTGAACTGAAATAATGGCAATTATTTTGCAAGAAAAGTATTTTTACTGTTTAAATTGAAATGAAGAGCAAGATGATGTAGTTCAAATAGATTATTCTACCCATGCTAACTTGATTTCTGAGAAACTGACTGATCCACCTGTGCTTCCAGTGTTATTTGCTAGCTTGTATCATCCTAAGAAAGTGAATTGCTCCTGTTCAGTATTTCATAATATTTTGCTATTGACTGTACTAGGGTGAGGATTTTTGGTCAAACACCAGCTGAGTGTTTTCATTGAAACAGTTGTATCCATTCAAGATTGTTACGAATTTCCTATCAGTTTGATATCTGCATAGCTCCAATGTTTAGAATTTCTCAGTGCTTTGCAATCTTACGTGCATTCATCCTCATAGTACTTCTCTGTAGCAGTAGTCCTACGTCGCTGGCCAAATCCTGTACTGCATGGTCACACTTCCTTATGTATTTGTCTGATGTAAAGAAAGGGACTTATCCCTGTTGTTGATAGGCATGGTAATTCAATATTTCACATAAAATAATAAGGACTCTTGCAAGCAGAACACCATCAGTGTTGTAAAGTATCATAGTGGGAGTCTAATGTTTGTGCACTACATACAGTATCTATGCCAAATGAATGCTTTTTATAAGTAAGTATAAAGTTTGTAGCTGCTTTTTAATGAACTTTCTATTTTGTATCAGTATTTTCATTGCTGTAAGTTCTCAAAAATACTGCCTGTATATCACTTTCTTTTGCATCAGTTCCTTGCATACAATTAGGAGACCCTTGAACTTAAATAGGGTAGTGATTGGAGCTTTCATGAGTTACTACATAATTAATGTGAAATCCTGCAAATCGTACTTTTCTTTTGCAGAGGATCAAATTCCCCGAGGTTTCCCCACCATTGACATGGGCCCACAGCTGAAAGTGGTTGAACGAACTCGTACAGCTACCATGCTATGTGCAGCCAGTGGCAATCCTGATCCTGAAATAACTTGGTTCAAAGATTTCTTACCTGTTGACACAAGCAACAACAATGGCCGCATCAAGCAGTTACGCTCAGGTAGGGTCTTGTTACTGTTTCCACTAATGCCCAGAGTTGTTCTCTCTCACCTTTTCTTTCTTTTCTTTCTCTTCCTTTTTTGATTATTTCTATTTATAGGTAATAATTTCTCTTCCTCCTCTCTTTTCTGTGTTACTGAGTGTGTTGTCCATGTCTGTGATGTTGTCATAGCCTTCTCTAGAGTCTGTCTCTATGTGTTTTGCAGCTTCTGTTTACTCCACATTGCTCACTGCTGTGACTGTACTTTTTGATATTTTTTTCTTTACTGCTTTTTGCAGTACTTGATGGATCCATTTTCTCCTCTTTCTTTCTTCTTTCCTTTTTGTTTTTTTTTTTTTTAACAAATTTATTTCAACATTGGACTTCGTTCAGAAATTGCAAGGAGTACCAATGGTTATATTCATCAAAACCAAAACCTACATTAGACACTTCAATTAAAATTTAAAATGTGTTTTGTGCTGTCTTTTCCACATTTGACTTCACCAAAGATTAGCCAGTTTGGACACATCTTCTTTCCTCTCACAAATACATAAAACACAATACTTTTCCCCATGCACAATTATAGCTTAAAAAGAAAATTTAAAAAAAAAGGAAAAGAAATCCTTGAGTAATCATATGGAATAAAGTTTTTTTGCTGGCTGAGCATTTTTCCAACACATTTAGCCACAGTAGTGTGCGCCCATGCTAAAGCTTTATGAATCCTATATTTTCTGGATCTACAGAAGTCTGCTTTTGGTGTAGAATCCAGCTTTTGCTGCTCTCTCTCTCTTTGCCCCTTGCACCTCCCTAGCAGTTCTTTCACTCTCCTCCTGCCCCAGTTTATTCTTTCACTCTCTTGAGATTGTTTTTTTTAAAAGAACCTCTAAATTTATAAAGTTTAAAGCTTATCCCTAAATAAGATAAATGGGATATAATGAGCTTTTTTCTTTGACAATTGTAGTAGATATTGTTGTAGAATCTGAGTTGTTTAATCACGTGTCTTCCCAGAATTCTCAGCTTTTGACCTGTCCTGTGATGTTAAATCGTCTTGTTAATTGACTTTTTGCTTGTTGTCAGCNTTATTATTATTATTAATTATATTACAATTATTATTATTAAAATGCATGGCATGCATTTTACTAACAGTCAGTGTAGTCACCAGATCCCTATAGTGGCGCACACGCACACCTCCACAGATGTGTTGTCTTATCAGTCATAGATAAGTCACATCTAAAAGAAACAGTACACATATATCACATAGCTGTAGAACAGTNGTGATGTTAAATCGTCTTGTTAATTGACTTTTTGCTTGTTGTCAGCAGAACTGTGTAAATTAACCTTCTGTTAATGTAAATTAAGAATTAATTTTTCACATGTGACATAGATGATTTAGTATATAAAGCTTTAACTGAAAACTTTGTACCAAATTATAAGGAATATAATAATATTTTTATGCTGTCTTTCTTCTCTCCGTATTTAAATCTCCAGAATCTATTGGTAAGTGCTTAGTTCTGAAGCACACTTCACCCCCACTAATTTCCATATTCAGAATATTATTATTATTATTATTATTATTAT
>VZRW01006217.1:1423-28612 GCA_013398125.1 Aegotheles bennettii | reverse complement strand
ACAGTAAATGCCATAATCCAGCCTAAACTGCAGTGTTTGTTTTGAGATAGCCTTCAGTGTGTCCTCTTTTTATATATATATATGGATTTATATATATATATTTAAATAGAATTTCCAATATTTTCCTAAACTATGTCATAAGTACAGTATTGTAAAGTTTCCTTTAAGTATTTGAGGCATATCCGATATATATCTAGCCCTATATAACCAAACACCTAAGAACTCAGATGCTACTCTGAGAATGGCAATGCAGCCTTTGCCCTTTGTGGTACAATGCAACTTGCTTTTATGACCTGATAATACTATCTAATATATTCCTGTTTTAACAGTATAGTAATTCAAGTTTCTCTTAAGACCTTATTTAATTCTGTAAATCTAATTTGATTCTTCTTCCAAAGCCCTAGCCTCCTTCTTCTCGTACTAATGCTTCTTCTTTCTAATCTTATTTGCATTCATATTATCCACCCAGGTGGTACACCAATAAGAGGTAAGAGTGCTGAACTAACGTTCACAGAATGATCTTACTCATTCTTTCTGTCCTTTCATCCATCTCATCTTTGTCCTGTTTTGTTTTGTTTTCTTTTTTCCTTAAAAAAATAAAACAAAACAAAAACAAACAAACCACAGAAATGTCCATCATCTGAATTTTTTTTTCCTTTGTCCTGTTTGGTTATGATCAGTGACTCTCATATTGTGACCTTTCTTTCTGCACACTCCCTTTTCCTTTCCCTTTTTTGTTTGTTCATTGGAAAAAAAAAATAAATAAGCTAATTTGATTTGTGATATGCTTCAATGAAAGCATATCCAGGTCTTCTGGCCATAGCCCAGTCACAGCGTACCATTTGTCCCTCTTTTTCTTTTTCTTCTTCTTCTTCTTTTTCTTCTTCTCCTTTTTCTTCTTTTTTTTTTTCCCTTCCTCTTTTTTTTGTCCAACTGGAGCAAAAAAAGATCATTTTTTTCTTCCTTAGCTGTTCTTGTCCTGGACCAAAGCCAAGATGGTCTGGCGAACAGTAGCAGACATGCAGAAGACAACATGGATTATCTTCTTTTTGTCTTATCTTTCATAAAAGGTTTTTATTTTTGTTCTTCTCCAATAGTTCTTTTCTCTTTTAACGTCATAAAGTTGAAAATTATGTGTCCCCCCCTAAAAAATTACAGATTTTTTTTCCCTTAATTGTTTTTTTTTTTTGTTTTCTTTTTCTTGGAATTCTCTCATCTCCGGATTTTTGGATCTTCTAATCTACAGGCTTTGGAAATGAAAGGTTAATGACTTACTATTCTTGGTGGCATGTGGTATTGATGGATTTTGATACTCTGGCAAATCTGTTTACTACTTTTATAATTCTTGTTTTGTATTTTTCTTGGGTTTTGTGACACCACACTGCTAATCCCACTTGTGGATTTTGATGGGTGTCTTGGGGGGGGGCCCCTCCTATGGTCCTCAGCAGTGGTTGGTTGGTTCTTCTTTGTTGGCGTAGACCATGCTTTTTAACTTTTTTGTCTTCTAATTCAACTGCTCTTTGTTTTTCAGCAAACGAACTTTAAGATTGTAAGTTGCGGAAAACTGTCTTTCTTTTCTTACCAATCTGCATGTCTTAAGGGAGTTTTGTTTCTTTAAAAGAATATTTTGATAATTATAAATGACTAATGCAGTTTCTTTTTTTTTCACTTCAAGCAGCCTTTTTGATCTTGCTGCACATTTTTGTCTTTCTTCAGCAGAAGATTTCTTGAAGCCTATCCTGCCTTTTTTACAAGTACTATCTTTTGTGCTGCTTTTGTTACTAGATCGAAACAATGAAATAAAAATTTTAAAAATGTAATGACCCAACTACTTAATCTCTTTTGTTTTATTCAAAAGCCATTCTTCCTTGAAGCAGTCTCACCCATCTTCATTTTAATGGTTTAGGAAAGAGTATTATTTAAAGAGGGGTTTTTTTTGCTAAATGCAAATTGTTTTCCTATGCTAGCACTGATGATGTGAAAAAAATAATCTGTTTTTTTCATTGCATCATTTTCTGTCTGTGCACCTTAGCAAGAAAATGAACCGACGTTGAGTGGACCTTCGCATACAAGCTTTTCATATTGTTAAGCGGTGTGTTGTTACAGATATAAAAAGCCTTCTCTGACTGTCTGTCTGGCAATGTATTTTATATTCGTACAGGTGCCCTCCAAATTGAACTGAGTGAAGAATCTGACCAAGGCAAATATGAGTGTGTTGCAACCAACAGTGCGGGTACACGCTATTCTGCCCCTGCCAATCTATATGTCAGAGGTAGGAATGACATAACCCTGGCATCCACTCTTGATTCAGGTTCAGGGCTAAGATACTCTCAGGATCTTTACAGTTACCACTGTAATAATCAAAATGCCATGGTAAATGTGTCAGTCAGTCATAAAATTGATTTAAAACTGTAGAGGAAAGTCTTGGGGTTTGTTTTGTTCTTTTTAAGCACTCTTGAGTCCAGTCTATCCTGTGGGTTAAGGTTTGTAAGTATATTTATATTTTTACATCTTGACTTCTATTTTTCCTGCATTAAGTTAAATTGTGCTTTGCATTTATTTTCTTTTATGGTTTTGTTTTGCTTTTCTTTTCAAACTCCTGAGGTGACTGCTCGGTGTGCTACTAATCATCTGAGTGTAACCCCAAGGCATTGAGGTGTATGCCTACCTGACCTCTGCTGCGTAACTTGAAAGGAAAAGCTTCTAACTTTATAATAATATGTATGCAGAGCACAACTGTGTTTTCTTCTTTTCTATTTCTTCTTTGTATATATGTATGTATATATACATTTATATATCTTTAGTGTAAGACTTGTGAGTGAAGTGTAGTCCTTATAATAATAGTGGTCAATTGGTTATATTTTTTGAAGAAATTAGATGCCCATATGACAGGTATGATTAAATAAGGAAACCATTATGTTCCTCTGTACAGTAGTAGAAATGCTTATTTTTTTTCAACATTTGAAAATACTCTTCCAGTTCAAGTAGAAAGAAGTGCTTTGTTTCTGGCAGTATTTCCAACAGCTGGTTGATGTAGCTTCCTGTACACCAAAGCCTATAACGTACATACATACATATGTGTATATAATATATATGTGTGTGTGTGTGTGTGTGTCTACAGTATAAGGGGATGGGTGGGGGAAACAAGACTGAAACATAAACAGCTGTAAACTTTTCTGTAGGGTGGATGACCTTACCAAAAATACCTAGCTTGATTTTGAAATTTTTTTAGAGCTGATTTTTCAATCAATCTGATGTTTTCATATGATGTGACTCTTTTGGCTAATTAAAAAAAAAAAAAGAAAGAAAACATTTCATAGTTATGATATCCATAGAAAGTTATTCGATCTTTATTTTTTTCTTTCTCTTTTCCTCCAACATATTGACTTTCCTGTACTGCATGAGGCATGTATACCTTTTTATACCAAGGAAAATTTCAAAATTATGCTAGCTATTGTTTCTAACACCATTGTAGCTGTGGAAAATGCTAACTTTTCAAGATGAGGTAGGAAGGTTTAATTAGAGCAAGTAGAGATGTTCAAGTAGCAGTTGAAAGCCTTTATATGGCCTTTTTACTCTCTCTGTGTTTCCCTTGTTTTTCTCCTTTCCTCATTTCATTGTGTTCTGCATCAAACCCCCTACATCCCTCAGAGCTGCGAGAAGGTTGGTGTGTTTTTTACTTTTTACCCACCTTACAAAACTATTAATTAAACCAATAACAAAGAATACAAATGAAATGAATGTAGCTGCATTGTGGCGTTTTTTAAGTTAATGTTATGTTTAAGCAGAGAATGCCCTGGTCATGGCTTTTGATGAGTGCTGTATCTAACTGTTGTGCATGATAAAGAGAATGAACCTGGATGCATGGCAACCTTTAGCTTTAACTAACGTCTAGTAAACTTGGTCAGTGTTCCTGCTTTTTCTTCCTTTTTAATTTCTTGTTTATACTGATGCCTGCTTTTCAAGGAATGGTTTCAGCAGTTGCTTTTCTAAACAGCCCGTGCATGAAGACTAAACTCTCCTTTGTCTATAACAATTGTGTTCAATACAAGAAATTCCGCATTGCCTGCCGCTTGCTTTGTGTGGCCTCTGTGAACCAGCTGCTTACAGATGTTTTGCTCTCTGCTTGTTCCCCTTCTGCCTGTCATTCACTCATGAGGCCATTGCAGTAAGCCCCTTCTGGCTCCATAGAAGATCACAGAAATTTAATAAAACCCAGTGTAAAGGTTTCAGACTAATACAGTTTTCATTATTTTTTTAAAAAAAAAACTCACTCATAGTCTTTTATTTTACTTTTTTATTTTTGATGATATAAAACTGTCTTAATGAATAGCCTCTATTAATCCCATATAAATACAGTTTTGAGTACACTGTCCAATGAAAGGCCTAAATACAAACCTACCTCTCTCAGCTACCTCTCTCTCTTCCACCTCCCCCACACATGTGCACACCACTGAGAGTATTTGAAGCAGGAACACTGATCTGTTATTGCCTGGTAATTTTCTCGGTGTTGTGTTTGCTTAAATATTAACTACTCTGTTAGTGCAATGTCCTGCTATGTGTTTAAGGTTGCCACCCCTTGCTATCAATACAGAAATGTCTAATATTATCAATCCTTATAGCTTATTTTGCTTTCCCTTAACTGTGAGCATAGTGGAATCCTGAATGTTAAATGTTCTGCTATTTTCCTAGTGGCCCTTCCTAACAGTTGCTTTTTAACCACCTAAACTTAATCTAATTTCCTTCTCCCTCAAACTCTATGCTCCTCTTAAACTCCTGTATCTGTCAGTCTATCCTATCCCCATCTCTTACAATTTTTCTTTCCTCACACAAATATACTTTATTTGGCAAGTTTTTTTTCCTTTCTGCAGTTTTTACTCAGACATTTCCCTAAGCATGGTTCTCTACTGATTCTGTCATTTGCTTGCCTGCATGACCAAATCCAGTACCCTGTACTGGATTTGCCTAGTTTCTTTCTGTGACTATATACATATATATATTTTTATATATGTGTGTATATATATATGTATGCATATATATATACACTTGTATCTGTGTGTAGTTAAATTTCTTTTTCTATGTTTGTTTCAGTGTTAGTGTGAGGTCTGGAGACTGCATCTACTTTTGAGTCTGAAAGCAAATGAAATCGCACTTTCAATGTACTGTAGGCAATGTGTTCCAGGACTGTGATGTGACAATGTGACCTAGCACATTTATTCACATCAGCTGGAAGCAAGCAGCATTGAAGTTGGTTTTGGTAATCAACTCAAGCATGCTGTTGACCTTCCAGTTTTCTTCTGTGCATATATATATGTATGAACATATAAAATGCATATATATATATGTGCGTGTGTGTGTGTGTGCGTGCACGCACACCCATGTGCGTGTGTATATCTTTTGCATGATGTTTATGTATTGTTAGTATGTAGTTAGCTAATTGTGGGGCCCTAATAGGTCTGAATCAGCCTTTGTATTAATGTGCCTAATAATATGCTCAAGCAAATACAGAATAATTTTCATTGTGTGCAGACAAAATTCTTGTTTAGTCTCGTATTTCTTTTATGCATATTTTCTGGCAGATCGGAATAACATGTTAAAATGTTAAATTGTGTCTGTACACTGCATGTAGTCTGTATGCAAGACTCAGTTTATTTTTTTGTATATGTTATTACCTTTATTGTGTTTTGTTCCAGTTCGACGGGTTCCACCGAGGTTCTCTATACCCCCCACCAATCATGAGATCATGCCTGGCGGGAGTGTAAATATCACGTGTGTTGCGGTGGGGTCGCCAATGCCGTATGTGAAATGGATGCTAGGAGCAGAAGATTTGACACCTGAGGATGATATGCCAATAGGGAGGAACGTCCTTGAGCTTAATGATGTCAGGCAGTCTGCAAATTACACTTGTGTTGCTATGTCTACTCTTGGTGTTATAGAAGCAATAGCACAGATAACTGTCAAAGGTATATCCCAAACACATGTATTTGGACATAGTTCAATCTTTTCTTTCATTCATTGCCATTTTCTGAGCAAATATACTGCAATGAACAGGACTAAATGCCTCTTACCCTCATAAATAGGGTAACTATTCTAGGCAGCCACTAGCATAAGACAAAATACAGATTCATACTAAAAAGTAAGTTAATTATAATATTCCATCATTCTCCTGTGTCTAGCTCTCACCCTTCTTTTCAAGTAAATAAAGGATCTTGTAATCTCACATATACTTGTCAATAGCAAGAGCTCTTGTCCAGTCATTTGTCCAGTCATTTGATTTTTAGAGTTGCTGGGTGTGCAGGTACCATGTTCACTGAGTAATTGGAAACTAGAAGTTCCAAAAATATCTGAAAACTAAACTCTAATGGTGCGCTGTCTGCCTATAAGATTCCTCTCCTGCATATGTCTATGGGATAATGTTTTGAAATTCAGTATCATTAATTTACTTCAAATAAACCTTACACTATAAAACTTGAAGATTTTCCAATAGATTTCTGGAGTAAATCATAATTGCCAAAAGTTTGCTCTTAACAGATCACACCTTCTTTCCATTCCTATCTTCCTATTTTGTTTTTGTTGTTACTGTTGTTGTTTGGTTTGGTTTTTAAGCTGCTTACTGTAATGATTAATGTCTACTGTTACACAGTCCTGACTGTATTTTTTGGCATTTATCTTTAGCCTTACCCAAACCTCCTGGTACACCTGTGGTGACAGAAAGCACAGCAACAAGCATAACATTGACTTGGGATTCTGGAAACCCTGAGCCAGTTTCTTATTATATAATCCAACACAAACCCAAAAACTCTGAGGAGCTGTATAAAGAAATCGATGGGGTGGCCACAACACGGTATAGTGTGGCTGGCCTAAGCCCGTATTCCGAATATGAATTTCGAGTAGTTGCTGTAAATAACATTGGACGAGGGCCACCCAGTGAGCCTGTGTCAACAAGGACTTCAGAGCAAGCACCGTCAAGTGCACCACGCAATGTACAGGCCCGTATGTTGAGCTCTACCACCATTTTGGTACAGTGGGAAGAGCCTGAGGAACCTAATGGACAAATACAAGGTTACAGAGTTTACTACACCATGGACCCCACTCAACATGTCAATAGCTGGATGAAGCACAATGTGGCTGACAGCCATATTACGACTATTGGGAACCTGGTACCCCAGAAAATGTACTCTGTGAAGGTTCTTGCTTTTACTTCTGTTGGGGATGGACCACTTTCTAGTGACATTCAAGTCATCACTCAAACAGGAGGTAAGATAGCAATGAATAGAATTTGTGTGAAAAAAATTAAGTACGTGCAGAAATTTTGCAGAAGGAGAATTTGAGTTTCAAATGTTGAAAAAATCTTCCTCTCAAGGATAACCAGTTTATTCAGGAAGTTTTTGCAGATAAACTTTTCTCAATTCCACAGTGCAAGTTATCATTGAAGAGTGGAAATTATCCCCTCACACTTTCATTTCTTTTTTCATCATTCTCAAGTTTAAATGAAATCTCAAGGATATCTTTATCCTGAAGATGGCCAGATGTTATGGCTTCTATTTGCACCAAAGTGCTTGTCAAGTAGATCTTTACAGCTTTCTTTGAGGAGTTACCTGTGTTGGTGAGTTTTATTTAGGCGTTGTATGGTTCCCTTGTGCTACATCATTCTAGTGAATCTTTTTTTATGTAGGTTCAAGCAAGTAGTTCTGTACCTGCCCCTATAAAGTGCATACCATAAGGTCACCATTTTCTTGGTTTGCTTGCAGTTAGGTTGCTTTGTTTCTGCACAGGAATTTTAGGTCCATGAACTGGTTTTATTGGCAAAGGACAAGCAAGGATAGTGAAAAACATTGCAGAGAATTTGCATGAAATCAAAAGCAAGAAGCTCTGATGGAGTTACACTGCAGAAAGTGTTTTATTGTAGCTATAAGAAATAAAAGTTCCCTTTGCCTAGCAGTTTAGAGAAAGCTGTGTGGTGTATTACTGTCAGTGATTGCCTGGAAATATTACATAATGCTATTTGAATTTTTTAGTGCTGGAAATTTTGCTGTGGAAGAATTTAGCATCCCTCAAATTCTTAAAAAAAACATGTCTCTAAAGTATAACTTTCATGTATGTTTCATCCACTTTTTACTTCTGTATTTTACCAATATGCATTTAATAAAGAACAGAAATTGAGGTAATGTCCTGGAATCTTCTAAATGTCGTGTTTGACAAAAGTCTAGGTGTTACCTTTTATAGTATCTCAGCTGAGAAGTTACTAAATTAACTATTTTTAGATCTTCTAGTGATACATTAAAATGTCTGTGTGCACATGCAAATGTAAATAGGTACAACACAGTTTAATTTTAGCAATTGTAACCTTTTTTCAGGGACTGTTTTTTATATTGACATCTGACTTCTTTTTGAATACATGTGCAAAAAACTTTCAAAGAGAACACTGGTGAACTACTCATCTGTGTTTTCACTGACAACCATAAACCTTTCAGATTATCAAGAGTTTCTCAGTGGCTTCCCCAGAGAAGGTTGAAGCAATTGAAATAATGGTCACTGAGTCTCATCTGGACTGGCCCAAGTTACATTACTTGCTGATACATCAGAAAATCTCTGTTTATTAAAAACTTCCTAGAGCTTGCCATTAAATGTGCCCATATGTTTCAGATTACTGTTGCAATCTGAAGAAATTAAGACAATGTTAACGGCACAAGAGGGGTTCTGAATGCATTTTCAACTTCGTAACAGAATTGAGTTGACATTATTTATTTCTGACTGTATTAAAAATCAAAAGAAAACAAAAAAAAATGTGGCAAACAGGAGGCACTGTTACTTGTGCTTGAGATATGAACATTTTAAGTCAAAAAGAAGAAAACAGCTAAGGAAGTCTAGTGTAGTACTCCAGTTCAGGGTATATTTAAAAATTAAGATTCTTCCAACTTTCTATCCAGCAGTTTCTCTTCAGTGGACACTGCAGAATAAAATACCTTCCTTGCCCTTCTCTCCTGGATTTTCTGTAATCTAAATCTTAATACGATTGTTTTGGTTTAAGTCTCTCTCAAGCTAAAACTCATCTGAATAAATACAGTGTATTATAAAGTGCCATTTAAAACCTGCAGTAATTGATTTAATGGAAACATATGTAAAAGAATAAAAATAGGAATGGGATGGTGATTATTTTTTGATTGATTTTTTTTCCTTTCTTTGAAACAAATAAGCTTATCATTGTAGATAGGTAGCTTAACCCTTAGGCTTACTTTGCATGTATTATAGTATATATATAACAAAATATGATTGACAGCTATGATTTACGGGCTCTGTTAATTTGGTTTTCTTCAAAGCTTTTCTCCCTTATATGTGCTCTGAACTTTGGAGAGAGTTTATGAAAATGAATAGTTTGTTTTAAAAAAACCTGTTTGTAAGAATCTTTGGGGTTTTAGTACTGCAGAATTGTTCTTTTGAAATGGCTGTATGAGTGGCTTCTGACTTTGCAGGTCAGCCAAAACTCTGCTGATAGTGAAAATTAGGTTTCCAATTAACATATTAACTTGAAACATGTAGTTTGAGGGGAGGCCACACCTAAGAACATCCTTACTCTGCATTTTGGGTAAAAGGATTTGATTGTGCTGCTGCTGAAGTCAGAACCAGTATATTATTTAGATGAATTGATTGCTAACACGAAATTTTATAATAAAGAAATATCAGTATAAGCATTAGTGTGATACTTCCTGTTTTTTTTTTTTCCTTACTTCACTGGAAAACAAAAGCTCTGTTAATTTGTATCCATTTAGCTGCCCAAGACACACTTCTTAATGTGTCTTCTCATATTTCCTTTCTTCTCTTAAACTGGTCAGAAGTACACATACTTTCTAAGCAACATACTTTAACCTGTGTGTAACAGGAAAATTCTTGAACTTTAAACTGAATGTGTGAGTTTGAGGTTTGTTTTGTTCTGTTTTAATGTTCAAAGAGAGGATAGCTACTGAGGGACTTCAGAGAATACTGATTTTATTCTGAGTTTAGGTAGAAAGGGCGGAAGTGAAAGATGCAAGGTTTATTGGATATTTCGTTATTGGAGAAAGAGAGAGAAAAAATATTCTGGGAAATTAATGTGTACTTGTAAACATAGGCTTCTTTAAACAAGAATTTACAATATGACACATACTGTTAATTTTAAGCCAGGGATTGCCAGTGGTTTGAAGACTAAGGTTTATTACAGTTATAAAAGGCTAATCTTTTGAACATATGGAAAAGGACAGTAATGAGAAGGTCAAGTATCTGACTTGCAGGGCACATAAACAGAACCTTAGCTTAAGGGAAATGAGTTAATGGTTCTGCACTTCTTATTTTAAAACAACCCTAGAGATTCAGAGGAGGGGAGACTATAGCAAGGGAATACAGTTCTGTGTTGTAGCAAGCTAGATACTTTGCCAGACATTTAAATTTTTTTCATGAACACATGAATTGGGAAACCTCATGTCTCTGAAATTCACAGTACTAGTCTCCTAGTGAGGCATTTAGTGGAAATGGATTTCCACAGGGGATGGGTTGAGAGCTTGCAGCTGGAAACTCAACCGTGATGTCAGGAAGCAGGTGGAAAGAGAATAATTTGGAGCTGAGGTGGGGTGCAGGATGGTTTTTAAGTGACAAAATTCCCCTTAAAGAACATTTCTGGTTAGGTAGAAAAGAGTATTTCAGCTTTTGAAAAATCCCTCTGCTGTCAAAGCATAGATAATTTTTGTTAAGTGCCTCAGTATCTATGTTTATTTCATTTAAGTTCTAACATGATAAGACCAATATTGAGGATCTTACATTCACACAAAGATGTTTCTAGCTTTTATTCTCCCTCCCTTTCTTATGGTCAGAACCCGAAATAGGGTATGGATATGGGATTTATTTATTTTTTAATCAGATTTTTTTCTAGTGCAGAATTCTAATTTTTGCAAATATATGAGTAAGCACTGGAAATGTGCAGACATTACTTTTGTCACTGGACTTATATGGAAGGATGCAGCTTGAAATAATTTTAAAATAACTCTACCACTACACTGTAGAAATAGAGAGTAAACAGAATTACTCTGAAGAATAGTTTGTCCCTTCACTGTAGTCACTCAAACAAGACTGTGCAGACGTTGTCTTTAAGACTGACAAACACATCTATTTTATTTCATGGGCTCTTTCAATGTCAGTTACATATATTATTTCAAGAAAATTATTTATGGATTTCTGGTTATTTTTCACAAAATGCACTGTGCTTTTTGGTCATTTAAAATATATTGTAGTTATTATTTTGAATACTTTGGTTCTGTGCTTGATACTGCAGAACTGCAATCCTTAGCTATCTTCAGACTCATTTGAAGAGGTTATTTCTGTTCCAACAGAAAGATACAGAGAAAGCAGGATGCCTGTATAGTTAGTACATTAGCCTTTTTATTTTGCAATTATATTCCATGAGAATTTTATATTTCAAAAAGTAAAAGTATTGATTTACAAATCAAAAACTCTGGAGTGCTCTTCAATTTTAAGAGCTTCTCTGTAGAGCTTCATGCTTCTCCCCGAGCATGAAGCATGAACTCTTGGTCCCTTTCAGATCCCAACTGATTGTAAATTATCTTGATCAGTCTATTGTCCTTTGCAAAACTGATTCTTAGTTGAGCTGATTGAATTTTACTTTAGATGTGGATTTCACCCTAGCAGTGTCATAGGGCTCTTTCTAGCCTAGGGACTCGCCTCTTTTTCCATCACTGCGAGCAAACCCAGCACAGACCTAGAGTGTTTTTCTGGTTACCTCAACCAGCTGAGGAGCTGTGTAGGGAACTACAGTGCCTTTCCAATTTGAGATCACATTCTGTTCTAGCACTTGAATCAGGCATCGACATAGAACCATGTATGCAGGACAAGATCCAGTGATCTGTATTTGTTTCTGGTTATCCAGTGGTAAAAGTGTACGACTAGGCAAAGAAAGGTGTAGAACTTAGTATGAAGTGTTGATTAATTCTGGACTTTGTTCTTTGTTTTGTCACTGCATTGTAGTGTCTCATAGAGTGCTATGTTATGCTTTTAAGCAAGAAATAAGAAGAGGTATACCTGGGGGACAGGGAGGTTATGGGTTTTAATGTACATTTGTAGAGCACATTGTCCTCAAAGCAGAAAAGACAATATTGAGAGAATACTCATGCAAAAAGATCCCATTCAGTTAGCTCACCACGTACAGCATTAATATGGAAAGTTAGATTTGATCTGCGTAATTGAAAACACTTCAGAGTATAAAGTCCACTTACATAGATTTTCCAGTTTCCCTAGTTTTTTTCCATCTCTGGAGAAGACCAATACCTTCTGTCAGCTCCTACAGCTTGGGTTAGTTCCCATGTGCCACTGAAGAATTTTTTGAACAGATGTTGTGTGTTCTAGGCATAAATTCTAAATAGTTTTAAAGTTATTGTTACAATTTCTTATCTAATAGTTTTACTGTGGCTTAAGCCTTGGGTTCCCTACCAGGGTTTTTCAGCAGTACAGCTTATTTAGTTTCTCTTATTTTGGTTTCATTTTTTTCTTTTCCATCTTTTCTATCTGTTTGGAGTGATGCAGATTTCACTGTCATCTCTTTCTTCTGTCAGTGTTTTTAGCTTCAGAGTTGCCTGGCTATGGCTGAAAAATGTGAGTGGAGAACAGATTTTGCAGGAAGATACTATTTTGGCAAGCAGCATTTGGGAAAGCCCAGTTAGCCATCAACTTGTCTTATAAAATGATAGAGAATTGCAGACCTAAGACTATAAAGGGTTTTTATTGAAAGGAGTACTGGGAGAATGACGGTCTTAAAAAGTGCAGACAGACAGGAAATACCTTTCGTTCTCCATCTGCTACCGTATTTATCATAACAGATGGTACCAGTCTTCATATGGGTCACTTGACTGGTCATTTGCTATTACTGCTTGGCTGTGTTCTGCAATTCATGTATCCATATGTTAGGCACAGATCATAGCATCACAGGACGATGCAAGCTGGCAGGATGACCTTCTGTGGAGGTCTCCAACCCCAGCCCCTGCCCAGAGCAGTCTCAGCCATGGGCTCTGACAGGGTTGCTCAGGGCTTCACCCAGTTAAGGCGTAAAATGCCCCGAGGCTGGATACAGTCCAACCTCCCTGGGCCCCGGCTTCATGACTGGACTGTCCTTGTGGAGAAAAGGTTTCTCTTTATCTCCAGCCTGAGCCTCATGTGTTTCAACTTGTACTGCTGCCTCATGCCCTCCTGCCACTCACAGCTGTGAAGAACCTATCTGTCTCCTTCATCCCTCCCACTGGTGCCAGGGATGCTGCTGAGTATGCCCAAAGCCATCCCTTCTCCCAGCTGAGCCATCCCCAGTCCTGCAGCCTCTCTTTGCAGGTTCCAACCCAGAGCCATCTTGCTGAGACCCAAAAGCAGATACAGTAACTGGATGTCATCTGATGGGTACTGAGCAGAGAGGACAGTCCATGCCCTCCCATCTTTTGGGGCCATCTCCTGCTCACACCACTCCAGGCACCACTGACTCTTGTTGCTACCTGGGCACACGACTGGCCTTGGTAAAGTTACTACCTGCCAGGGCACAGGGCCATACCCCATAGCTACTCCCTGACCCTATCAGCCCCAGCTTGCATCCATACAGGGCTCTGCCTTCCTGAGATAGGGCTTGCTGAACTTCATGGGGAACCATTGACCTGTTCCTCTGCCAGCTCCCTCTTAACAGCAGCCTGGCTCTCGAGTGTGTCAACTGGTCGTCCCTAGCTTGTTTTCTGCAAACCTGGAACGTGTGACCTCCATCTGCTCTTCCAGGTCACAGATAGAGATGTCAAACACAAGATGAAAAACATGGCATAGATATCATAAGCTGCCATTTGAGCTTCCATGACCAGCCAGAGGTGATTTTGTAATTCCAAACGAGCTGCTCAGTTACTTTGCCAAAATAATTTTTCCCTATCCTTTGATACACATTGAAGTAAATAATTTTTGCCACAGATCAGTTTACACAAGAGATTGTTTAGAAAAATAGTTAATTACTCCTATGCTTTATTTCTTCCCTGTTCACCCTCAGTCATTCCCTCAGAAAGAGGCAACATACATCTACACATTTCCTTTTCTATTTTGTCCTGTTTTGGAAAAAAAAAAAAAAGTGAATGATAGGGACTTGCAGCCTCCACACAGGAGCTTGAGTATGCACCTTAAGTTGTCAGGTTATCTGTGTGTTTAAAGGTTAGATATCAAACCTGCACCAGCATGCACAAGAACATTGTAATCCTCAGAGTGACATTCTGTAGAAGTATGGGGAAGATAAGAATTACAATCACAAATTATTTATACTGTTTTCTCCATGGTATTTTAAGTCTTTTATTGTAAAAAAGAAATATACTTGTAATGCTATAATAAAATTCTAGCCTGAAAAATTATTGTGAAACAATTACTATTGTCACATCCTACTTGTCACACCTGTTCTCAGCATTTGCTAAGTGCATCTCATATATTTTTCAAAAAAAATACTTATTCTTGAAAAGCTAGAAATGCTGTAGAAGGCTGGTTCATGCCTTATCAACAGCACTACTAAATGAAATTACTATTCATTACTATATAATTACTATACATAATGTTCATTACTATACATTTACTATTTGTGTCCCTACCCATGTCAGGGTGGTTGGAACTAGACGATCTCTAAGGTCCATTCCAACCCAAAGCATTCTGTAATTCTATGAAAATAATGTCTTAGAACTTGGATGCCAAAATTGTTGTATACGTTCCAATGACAGGGTTATGTTTTTCTGTCTTTTCCCAGTCAACCTCATTATTTGCCCTAGATTTGCAGAAGCAAACAGGGTAGCATTTAGTATGGATGATTTCTCTGACCATTGCACAAGTCAACCACAGAGAATGTTCTTGACTTCTGGAATCAAAGTTGCATTTTTAGTTCCTGCAATTACAAAGTGTTGTTATAGAAAATTCAGCTATATTGGTAAAAATACAAGTCATTGAAAGGGTAGAAATGTATCACTTAATGAGAACATTACTGGAGATCTCTTCAGTAGTTTATAAGTTCCTCATGTTACAAAAGCTTTCAATATTTAGGTGTCTTCTTAAAAGGCAGGATGTGTTTAGTATCTTAGTTATGATCTGAGCAAACCATTTTCAGATTTGGAAATGTATGTAATGTAACTTTTTTCTTGACTATTCCAGCCAATCTTATGTAATACTAGCATTTCTCCATATAAAAATAATATACATGTATATATACACCACTTCACACATAGGTTATTAGATTGCTGATGTTGATCACCAGGTTTCTATTATATTGCATTTCAGTTCTGTATGCATTATTTACACTGTGAAGCATTTATTAGAAATCCTTGAGCTCAGAAAAAATGAATTATTTCATAGTACAATTAATCAATTTGTTTAAGTTCAGTAAGTTAATAAATTAATATCATGTGAAATATTCAGAAAATAGTTTAAAAAATTTTAAAGAGAAGTGTCAAAGTAGCCAAATAAACACTTGACAACACTGCTCAACTTTTTTCTTTAGTGCCTGGTCAGCCATTGAACTTCAAAGCGGAACCTGAGTCTGAAACAAGTATATTACTTTCCTGGACACCTCCACGCTCTGATACCATTTCCAGCTATGAACTGGTTTACAAAGATGGGGAGCATGGGGAGGAGGTAAGTGAAGACTGTACATCTTTTAAATACTCTTTAATGAGTCAAACATAAAATGCTGCACTGGTTTAGAACTGATGAATTGGTAACTTTCTTTAGTACAAATGCCTAGATGTTTAACAGTTTGTCAAACCCAGAAGTCAGCCTAATGACAGGCTTCGAGTGTGTAAACAGCAGAAAATGTTGCTGATGGTTACCAGCCAGTCGAACTTTGTTATTGGTCACAACGAGTCACCCGCAGAAGCTGCATCCAGTTTCAGACTTTGATCATGTCCCTCCAAGCCTGTTCCTGTACAAAGGCTTGGAAACAGAAGTGTTTTGGGGTGTATTATGGACTCATTACCACTTTTAGCACTTATACTTGGACTTTGAAGTCTATTTTCAGCTTTAGAGACTTTTTGTTTCTCTTTGCCACCATGTAAGAGAGTTCTTAAGGTTCTCTAATCTTTCAGTAATATTTTAGAAGAAAATACATTTTTTTTCCTAAAGGTAAAAACCTTCTATGGACTTTTCTATACCATGATCTGAACAAGGGGATTGAGTGCACCCTCAGTAAGTGTGCAGATGACACCAGACTGAGCGGGAGTGTTGATCAGCTTGAGGATAGGAAGGCTCAGTAGAGGGATCTGGACAGGTTGGAGTGATGGGCTGAGGCTGATTATATGAGATTCAACAAGGCCAAGTGATTGTCCCCCTGTACTCAGCACTGGTGAGGCCACACCCTGAATAATGTGTTCAGTTTTGGGCTCCTCACTACAAGCAGAACATTGAGGTGCTGGAGCAAGTCCAAAGAAGGGCAACAAAACTGGTGAAGGGTCTAGAACACAAGTTCTAGGAGGCAGGGCTGAGGTAACTGGGGTTGTTTAAGCTGGAGGAGGCTGAGGGGAGACCTTATCTCTTTCCATAACTACCTGAGAGGAGGTGGGTGTGGGTCTTTTCACCTAAGTAACAAGTGACAGGAAAAGAGGAAATGGCCCCAGGTTGTGCCAGGAGAGGTTTAGATAGGATATTGGGAAAAAAATCTTCACTGAAAGGTTCATCAAGCATTGGAACAGGCTGCTCAAGGAAGTGTCTGAGTCACCATTCCTGGAGGTACTTAAAAGATGTGTAGATGTGGTGCTTAGGGACATGATTTAGTGGTGGGCTTGGCAGTGTTAGGTTTATGGTTGGATTTGGTCTTAAAAGTCTTTTCCAACCAAAACAATTCTATGATTCTATGATTATTTTTTAAAAGAATTTTTAGTTTGATGGCCTCTGTGGTGTTAGTACCATAGACTTTAGAATAAACAGTTCTTTTAATATGGAAACCATGTGATATTGCCAGTTGTCCCAGACAAAAGAAAGAAGCCAGCAGTCTCAGAAGGCAGCAGAAGAGTATCAGCCTCATTGATTTTTCCTGCATCATCAACTCATTGCTGATGCTTCAACTGAGCTTATGTTTATAGCAGCTACACACATAAAATGTGAATGCACAAGCTTATTTTGTGGAACAGGGCCAGATCCGTGTTTCATCTCCAAATAGGATGCAGGCCCCTGCTTAATAAATTACCCTTTGGAAGAATTTGCTTCTTAATAATTTGAACACAAATTTAACCACAAAATTAAACCTAAGATTACTCACATTATAAAACTGCATAGTTCACTGTCATAAGAGGCAACTATAGGTACTTCCTCAAACAGTCAAACAGTACTTCTGGCTCTGAGCTTAAGCTGTCAGCTTTAAAAAATATTGTTCCTTAATGTGTGTTTGTCAAAAAGAATGTATTAATTTTTGGTTTTGTATAGTTTGGTTTTGTTCTGGTTTATTTTCTTGAATTTAAATTTTTCTCAATTTTTATCATCAACATATAAAAGCATTTCTTCTATAGGCAACATATGGAGTTCAGAATCTCTAAATATTAATCAAGACATCCTCTTATTACCCACCTTTAGCAACGGGTTTCCACTGAACCTACTACATCTTATCGCCTGCAAGGCTTAAAGCCAAACAGCTTGTACTTATTCCGTCTAGCTGCACGTTCTCCACAAGGTCTGGGTGCTTCGACAGCAGAAATCTCAGCAAGAACCATGCAGTCAAGTAGGTGTCTTTCCTTGCTAACTTTATTCAATTGTCTTATATTTCTCAAAAAGATTAATCTCAGTAGCCCAGAGAGGCAGCAACAGAGAAAAGGCAAAATGATAAAAATACAGCATTCATGGTGCTTGATACAGCAAAAGAATGCTTATTATATGTATTTTTTAGGTGTATAATATACGAGTGACTTCTACGTAGTTTCAGAAAAAAAACCTGTGTGTGTAAGGAGACAACATTATGCTGCCGTAAGAATATTTTATGTTGTAATAGGTTAAAATATTTTATCATGCGATAGATGTACAATAATAGCAGTATATAACACTCATACAATTCCACCTGCCGAGTCTGCAGATTTCTTGTAATAATAGGTTTATACTGCAACATCTCCCTGAAGTACAAAAAATTTGGAGAGTGAGTCAGGTTAAATATTTCAGACTGTACCAAAAATTTCCTCATAACTATTTAAGTTAGATTTTTTTAATCTAGGCTTTTTATGATGTTCCCTCATTTTTTTTTCTCACTAAATGCTTATGGAAACAACGTGAGAAACTCATCACATTTACAAAAAAGCTGAAAAAAATTGTCAGGGTTTTTATATATATACAGCTTTAAATATTTAAATTAAGGCTTAATTAAAACAATCAGATATTCAAGAATGATGTCCAGAAGTGTTATTCTTACCTGATAAGTTATGCTTACCTGACAGTTTTCATTACACTGTGTCATTTTAAAACTCAGCTCAATTCTGTTTGCATTTGTTTTAGATTAAATGGCCTTTTCTTAAAGTAATATTCAAAACAGAAAATCCAGATTCTCAATTGACATGAGAGGCCTTTTAGTTTGCAATCATGACAGATGTGATTATGCCATCATTCTTTGTTAGTGTTGTATATTGATAGTGATTAGTGTGACTGGAGTTACTGTGTAACAGACCTTTAACCAAAGCTAAGTGTGTACTTCTAAAGCATTTATAAGCTATTTGGAATAAGAATAAAACAAAATTATGTAGTCGAGGCTAGTTTTAGAGATAATGGCAGGGCACATTTTAATTTTAGCAATCCAGAATCAATACTTGGTGAAGAAAAAGCTACTTATTCTGGGAGCCATTTCAGCTATTTAGAATCCTCAGTCTCTTATATTAGGTGGAGATTGCTTAGACTGTGTATATGAAACAAACATCTAGGGACAAAATGGCATGTTCCATATATAAGCACATTGCCATTTTTCCATTTTTGAATATAAGAATATGTTATGTTTTTTTCAGCCTTATGTCTTCAGACTTATTTCAGTGGGCAGACCCTATTTGCTGAAAAGACTGTAAAGCCTTTTTTGCAAAAATTGTGTATTTTATGAAAAAAGTATATGCATTAATAAAACTGGCTACAGTTTAATACAATTATATAAATGCAAGATTTTTTGTTTTCAGAGTATAATATATTAAAAATTAATAAACTTCATTGAGTTTATTAGCAATATTCACCAGAATACACTATTGCCTTTCATCTTGGTTTCAGAAAAAGATGCTACTGGGATTTATTTCTTTACATATAAGATCCTTAAGGGACATATTACTTGTGTTTTACTTCCTGCACAAGTTGATGGCAGAAGGGGACCAATATGTTTTGAGTACTTGATTACTGAATTAGCCTAGAAAAAAAAACAAAAAACACAAATGTGAGAATTCTTATCTGTCCCCCCATCCACATCCTCTAGTTAGTTGAAATGCTGGTACATTCCCTCCTGTTTTCTCTTCTGAAGAGCAGTGTACCATACTGTGTAAAAAGCCACTGATCCCTGTAGAAGAGCTGTAGGGAACCGAAAATATATGTGTAAATGCAATAGGTCACATCACGGTCCTAGGCTGCCTCTGTTACTTTTATTTTGTTTTGTCTAGCGTAAGTGCTAGAAATCCATTTTCTTTTTTTTTTTTCTCTTAAGAAATGGGAAGAAAATAGTGGACCAAAAAAAGTACCATAAAGATCTTACACCCAAATTTATGTTTCCCTAATTCATGTTTTCCTTACAAGGGAGAAGGCAGGAATATGAAAGGAGTCCACATCCACTACTTCTACTAGTGAATTTGAGATATGGCTCCTTTTTTGGTGCTCTGAACGATCTGTTAGTAAGCATAGACTTTGCTAAGCCAAAGTGCATTTAAGCACATAAATGCATACGTAACTTTCAGTTCTTGACTTGCCTCACTGAAAGTGATGGAATGACAAACATGTTTAAATACTCTGGAGCCCAGAAAAGTTAAATATGCTCACAGATTCCTTTGAATACAAATCAGTAAAAGTGAGCACTTTTGCTCTGGAAGACTGTTGCTGGTAGCAAGAGACAAAACAAAGTCAGAATCTCTCACCGTTCTGATGTGCTGAGCTTGTGAACTGTCTTTGTGAAATGAGTACCTGCTTTCTTGACAAATTGTTTGGGGGTAGATTTTTTTTGCCTATAGAAGTTACTTACATTACTGGTAGGATTTAATTCTTTGCTAGCAAAGGTGTCTTCAAGAGGAGTTAAAAAAATAAAACTGACAGCTGATCTAGGGTAAGTACAAGTTACAGTCAGAATCAACAAGCCTGTCACTTTTTCCTGGTAGGTAAATCTTTGACTAAGACTTTCTTCATCTTCTATTGATTGCATGCTCCTAGTATGTTTGCTACAAAAAATGTTTGATTAAATGCTTTCTATTTCAACATAATTTGCGGTTGACTTGTACCAGGCAGACTCAGTTATTAAAAAAAATTGAAAAAATAATAATCTGTTCGTGAGAGTGGGTAGGCTACAGAAATGGCAATTTATGGAGCAATTTCTAGCAATTATTGCAAGTTTATAGGAGTTCTGTAAAAAGAAAGTTTTTATCAAAGAAAGTAAACCCACATGAAGGGGTATGTCCAAATTTATAAGTACATACATGTCATGTGTCATTTAAAATGTTATAGCTTGCACTAATTGCAATGATTATAAAGATAGATCAGTAGTCTTAGAAGTGTCACGTTTTTGTTTTATTTCAAGAAGAATTTTAATTACAGGTAGGTAATATTATTTTGAGGTTTCATTGTCATATATTTCCCCTACATCCTTTTTCACCATTTAGTTAGTCTATTCATTTTCATTTTTGTCATATTAATAAGCCAAGGTGCATATGATTATCTGACATTTTGCTTTTTTAAGTTACTACTTTTTTGTTTTATTTTTTTTTTAATTTTTATTTGGTTGTCTTTTATTTATTTTTATTTTTTTCTTTTGTTCATTTTTTTCAATCACTCCTATCCTTTCACTCAAATCCTCCTCTAACCCACTACTGAAATTAGAGCCATCAGCTCCTCCTCAAGACATTAGTTGCACAAGCCCCAGCTCCACTAGCATTTTGGTAAGTTGGAAACCTCCACCGGTGGAAAAACAGAACGGCATTATCACTGAATACTCCATCAAGTACATTGGGATTGATGGAGAAGATGTCAAGCCCCATGAAATTTTGGGAATTTCCTCGGACAATACCCAATACCTTTTGGAACAGCTGGAAAAATGGACTGAGTACCGGATCTCTGTGACTGCCCACACTGATGTTGGACCTGGCCCAGAGAGCTTAGCAGTATTGATTCGGACAGATGAAGATGGTATGTTGCCTCCACTACATCAGTTTACGCCTCTATGACTCTCTGTCGATTGTATAGCCTAACAGTATTTTTTTCTGCTCCTCTTTTTTCCCAAATCACAGATATTATCACCCTTTGAGTTTTTTAATGAAAGACTTGTCCTTTCAACACCATTTTTATATTTGGTATATTTTTTTTTTTTTAACAAAAAGTATCTTTTTGGGAATAACATGAATTTACTGCCTGTTTGAGCCCATACATATCCTTCTTGCTCCTCCTTTAACATAAAAATAACTCCCAGGAGAAAATATTTCTGCCTTTTCCTTGATTTTACAGTCATTGTTATTTTTAAACACTTCTGTCTATGACCTTTTTTTTAGGTTTTTGGTTGTTTGTTTTTTTTTAACAGCTTTCTTGTTTCATGTTATACTTTTTGATTTGGGGTTTTTTTTTGGGTTGTTTTTTTTTTCCGTTTTGTTTTTGATCTTGGAAAACTGATGCTCTTCACATTTTCTTTTCTTCCATACTTAAAAGTGACAGAAGACAGCCCTATTAGCAGCCTCCTTCTTATACTATAAAAAAAATTAAACAAAGAATTTAGCAAACAAAAATAAGGGAAACTTTTTTGGAAATCTTTTGTGTTTATATTATGATTATTATGATTATGATTATGATTTCGATGATTAAAATATCTCTTTGTACTATAATGCTTTGAATCTCAAAGCATCTTCCTTGGCTTTTGTACATTTTTACATGTTTTTTCTATTTCTCTAATACTCTTTTTTCTTCCATTTTTTTTGCATCAGTCATGTTTTTTGATCTTTTCACTGAAAGGTAGAGCAGATTGGTTGAGCATTCTCATTTGTTTAACGATTTGTATTCTTCAAAGAAAACATAGTGAGTCAGCCCTTTAAAAAAAGAAAAAAAAAGCAAAAGACATGGGTGGGACAAGTACCTGTAATTCTCTTCTGTCCAATGATGTTGTTCCAGTTCCTAGTGGTCCTCCTCGCAAAGTCGAGGTAGAGGCTGTCAACTCTACAGCTGTTAAAGTGTCATGGCGTTCGCCTGTACCCAATAAGCAGCATGGTCAAATCCGAGGATACCAGGTCCACTACGTGAGAATGGAAAATGGAGAGACAAAGGGTCAGCCCATGCTGAAGGACATCATGCTGGCTGATGCACAGGTAATTAGGGTAATTTATGTTCTTTTCTAGGTCATGGTGAAAATGTAAAATGTACCAGAGAGCTATCCAGAACTGCCTTTTTTTACTTTCTGTATTTCAGCCTACCAGCTAACATTTTTATATCTATTTTTACTTTTTTTCAGAATACTTACATTTAAAGGTTCGTGTGCCAAACCTAGGCACCCTTTTCTGTATAGTTGTACAACTAAATGATGAGCTGTGTCATTCTGCTGGTTCCCTTAAACCTGGAGACTTCACCCTATGCCTATACTCTGAAGTTTTAAAGCATCAGGGAGATCTGAGCCAGGCCACAGTCAGTATAGCAAGCTGTGCACTGCCTGATCCACCTATACAATATTTCTTCGTTTCAGTGAAGAACCTACAATCATTAGGAGCCTATGTTAGGTCATTATTACAGTGTTTCTGTCATCAGCGTGTATTCACCTCACCGTGCTTTTCACAGGAAGTGAATTTATTAGTGCTACTTTAGAAATCACTAAGGTATTTATACTTGTCATTATTCATATCAATAACTGTGCAATAAGATGAGGAGCTTAGTTTAAATACATATGGGGTTATTTATGTTGCAGAATTTTCCATCTGTTTTATAAATTATGAGGCATGATGAAAGCGAAAGCAAAATCCTTGATCACATCAAGTTTAAAAAGCTTCTAAATATAGGATTTTACTCATTGGGACACATTAGTGCTGTGTAAAACTGAAAATTCCCAAAGCTCCTGGTACTGGAGGAATCATCCTACATTGAAACTATCATCAGGGACACACTTCTCACTGCTAGCTCTCAATTTATGACTGGAATATCTGTAAATTATAAGAAATATCAACCTTGTGTAAAGTAAAGAATTAAATTTGCCTAGACCATTTTAAGTGAGCAAATAAATATTTCTAGCTTCTTTTGTTTCTTCTTCTAATCGTAGTTCTAAATTTCAGCTCTGCAGATACTATTTTTGGGAACAAGTCTCCTACACATACATTTTACTGATGATCCTGTTCTCAAAGTATTGTCCCTATTTCTGGAGGTCTTTGTTGCAGTTTTACCTGCCAGTCTGTCTGTCTGTCTATTTATCTGTCTACCTATCATCTATCTGTCCTTACCTATTCTGCAAAACATGGTGTTCTTACAGCTTAAATTCAGTGGAGAGAATGATAGAAACAGGTGGGGAGGTGAAAAGGGAAAGGGAAAAGGGAGAGGAGTTGGAAAAGCAGACACTGCTGTGCTTTCATTCTGCCCTTCCTTGCACAGATTTTCACTTTCAACCTCTGTGTGGTAGTAGATTAAAATAATTTTAAACACTGGAAGATCAGAAACGGAAGACTAGATGAGATATTGGAGCCCAAATATAATTAAGAAAAAAGTCGTATTTCTTCTTTTTGTCAAGTTTAGCTTTGACCTGCCTGTTTGTCATTGGTTCACTCTGGATATTCATCTCTTTTCTCTTCCCACCGCTCTTTCCTGCCTGTCATACTTATATGATACATATGATCAGAGTTTAAACAGATATGAAGACCTTGATGGTACAAGATCAATGTGGTTAGCTTTCAAGATGAAAAAATCCTACTATTAATTTAAGTAAGGCACTGAATTTGTTTAGGAAACTCAAGCATATAGGCTAGTAATATGATTAAAAAAAACAAGTTGCCTTTAATTCTGCCTTGATAGCTTTTACTGATACAATCTATTATAAAATATTACTGCATGTTGCAAGAAGAATCATTACTTTTTCATACTTCAAGGAAAGAGAAGTGGCTGTTTTTTAGGAAGAGCAGAAATGGGATTAAAAATGCCTGGCCTGATACAATTAACCAAATTCTATATCATTCTACATGATTAATTAAAATTATATATGATTTTCCCAGACATCTTTCATATATATTTTGCTATTAAGAAGAAAGCTTTACCTCAACCAGGCTACAAATCTCTTCATTTCTTTTGTTTTTCCTTCCAACATTCTTTACTCTCAAACAGTGGGAATATGATGATACTACGGAACATGTGAGTAATTTTTGACTGGCCAGAAAAAGAATGTGTGTTGGGTTTGGGATTTTTTTTTCTTTTTGCTTGTTTGCTTGTAGCCTTATTTTATCTTTTTGAGTTTTCTTCTATTTTTTTTTTTTCATTTGCACAAACGCATGCTTCTAACATCAAAAGCTTTTCCCTTATGGCACTTCTTTTTTTTTTTCTTTTTTTTTCCCAAGGAGAATGGGGTTTACTGTTGCTTGATTGTTCTGGGGTTTTAGCATGATGCCAAAATGTACAGAACTGGTTTGTATTTTCTTCTTTTTGATGGCTGCCACTGATTTTGCCTCACAATTTCCTTTTTACAAGAAGATGTTAGAAAAATAACATAAAAGTTGCTTAGAATTGCATAGCAATACTCAGATTTTTCTGTATTCATTTTAAGGTTAACTTCTTCTGTGTAGCTGGAAGTTGGTGTCAGTTGTGCTTTCTTTATGATAATTTAATAAATGTATTTTTTATGCTGTCAGAAAATCAAAATGCTCTGCTATGCCTAAGTAATTGTGTTTGCTGCATCCAAAATGCATTTTCAAACAACACTACACGCAGTCATGTGTGTTATACCATGAAGTACTGTTTGTTTTAGGTGAGGCTACATCTTCATCGCTGTTCAAAAGGATGGCAATTTTTTTTTTGCCTTTTACAATTTTATTCTGTTAGTAGCAGGTGCAGTCTCCTTCTGCAAGATAAGAAGTCTGTTTTATTGATTTTGGCCTTTAAGGTTAATTCTATTCTCAGAATGAGCCTAAAGAGGGATTTTTTTTTGTAGTTATTTTTAATGTACTTTTATTTTGTTTTAGCTATTTTGAGCACTTGGTCCAATCATTACCTTGTTATTTCTATATTGTTAATAGCTGACTGTAAATACAATGCTGGATTCTAATCACATCTGTACTGAGCTCATACCATCTATCTTGAAAAATCCATTTACTATGGATAGTCTAACCGATAATTTTTATATTCATTTTTATGGTTGTTGCATCTGAGGAGTGTATGATTGCACATTTGCTATTTATTCTAAGGGCATAAATATACCATCTCTCTGGCAGCAGTGAAATTTAATGTAAATCCATTCAGGCATGTCAAAATGCAAAGGAGAAGTCCAGTGGTTACAGACTGGTAGCTGATGAATCAGGAACTTTGAGCCAGTCAGTTCCCTACAAATATTGACCTTTTCTATTTACGTATAAAATTTATTTATGAGTGTCAAGGCTTAAATTCCTCTGGCTGCCCTTATGGCATGATGTAATTTTAGTTCATTTCAGGTGGCTGACACTTCACCATCTTCTGTGTGTGTGTATGTGTGTGTATGTGTGTGCATGTGTAAGAAGATCTCCCACACTTTAACAGTTTGATCTTGCTCCCATTCACTTGTACTAGCTGAAGAGCAATTTGTTTTGTAGCTGCTGTCGTCTGTTTGACAGCCATCAGATTTATTCGCTGACAAGATTTTTAATGGTATTTTAGGTAGTTCTTTTAGACCTGAAGAGTGAGTTGTTTGTGAAGTCCTTTGAGATATTTAGATGCACAATCCAACCAGTGACACAGGTTGCAATGAAAGTAACAAGACTTTCTTGTTCAGCTGAAACATCATAACTTATAAAGTGTGGATACAAATGCAACATTTGTCTTACTAGACATTTTGTAACTGTATCACTGATATCCTGTAAATTACTAAATTAAACAGAGTTTCTCACATGCATGCATTTTACAATATCAGCGATATTCTTCAGGCAAGGTACTTCAGAAGCCTTTATTCACTTTTCACACCACTAAGCCTTCAACCTTGTGCCTTAAACTACCTGAGGGATGCTATTTAAGAATGTGCTTTCTTTATTGCTTAAGTAAGTGAAATATCTTGCATTATGAAGTATTTCACACAGAACAGTTTGTTGGTGCTTTCAAATGTTTGCTAACATTGCCAGTAGCAGAAAAGTGTGTACATTGTATGTAATATACAGGGGTTGTCTGAAGGATTTTGTGTTATTCTGGAAAACAATATATTTTAAATAAATTATTATTCTTCCTCCTTTCTTAGGAAATGATAATTTCTGGGCTTCAGCCTGAAACTACATACTCCTTCACTGTGACAGCCTATACAACAAAAGGTGATGGAGCACGCAGCAAGCCCAAATTCGTATCTACTACTGGTGCAGGTAATACTCACATACCTATTAATCGCTAAATAAAGTCTTTGACTTGTCCTGCTAGCATTTTACTCCTACTATTTGCAAGTGTCCTGTTGTGTAAAAAGTGTTTACAGGACATAAGGTTTTCTGTTTCAGTATTTGCCTTTTCATTTCACGGAATCACAGAATGGTTTGGGTTGTAAGGGATCTTAAAGATCACCTAGTTCCAACCCCTCTGTTATGAGCAGGGACACCTCCCACTAGACCAGGTTGCTCAAAGCCCCATCCAACCTGGCCAGGGAGGGGCAGCCACAACTTCCCTGAGCAACATGTGCCAGTGTCTCACCATACTCACAGGAAAGAACTTCTTTGTAATATCCAGTCTACATCTACCTTCTTTTAATTTGAATCTATTTCCCCTTGTCCTGTGACTACATACCGTCATAAAAAGTCCCTCTCCAGCTTTCCTGTAGGCTCCTTTCAGGTACTGGAAGGCTGCTATGAG
>VZRW01006216.1:0-28359 GCA_013398125.1 Aegotheles bennettii | reverse complement strand
TCTGTGTGATTCTGTGATTTTGTTGTATTTTTTTCCCAGATGGAACCAGTTAATATCTCATTATATCTGATGGTTTCTTTTTAGTGCAAAAAAATCCTGAGCCAGCATTACTTGAGTTGACAAAAATCCTTCCCTCTCTAGTTGTCCTTGAATCACACATTTGAAAATTTACCATTTTGAATTGCAGTGCACCCCCTATTCACTTCTGGGTAAATATTAGAATTCCTTATTGTAAAGCATGAGGACTTTCTGTATAATTCAGCCTTATAGTGCTGTTTTATGAAGCAACAATTTCTAAACCAGCATGTGGCTGACTTGCCCTGTTGGGTTATCTGATAAACTTCATCTTCACACCCACAGAAGAGCTCAGGGAGACACTGACAGGATAATACTAGCTCAAATAATACCTTGACAGGATACTCCCAGGCCCATCACAGGGGCCATCAGCCCGTCAACTGTACATCTGCCCAGGTCCAGAGGACCACAGGGGTGTATAGTGTCAGATAGTAACCCAAATCAAGGACTCAGAAGGAACAACCAACTTGTCTGGGCCTATCCCATGGCTATCCTAGCAGAGTCATAAGCCCTATTGTCCAAGCATGAAACCCATCACCATGAATGACTGACAGCTGCTCTCCAGATCCCATTTTTGTCTAACAGGAGGATTTCTGTCTAGATATGTAGGACATATTATGGGAGATGGGGGAAAAGCAACTTGGGATAGCACAGAACTTACTATGTGATGTTTAGGGGAGGAACCAAAGGGAGAACAAGGGAGGGTTTTAGCTGATTTGGGTAGAAACGAGAGTGGGCAAAATAGATAGAGGATAAAAGGTCCAGTCACATGTTAATAGTTTGCTGGCTAATAAGTTTGTCTGGTTGTGCCCTGTGCCTGATCAGTGCCACCTGTCCTATCTTCTTATTATATTGCCTTCAAACTATTTTCTAGGTATAGGCTTTCTATTATTTATGCATATGCATGTATACATACATGCATGTCCATTCTTACTAGTGGACTTCCATTCTGTCCAGTCAGAGAGGGAAGCAGAACGAGACCACTGGTGCTGTCCATGTTCACGTGAGTGCTCTGAATGTCTGTGATCTATGTCTATATAGATGGTGTATGTGTATTCTCTGTGTGTGTGCCTACTCAGAAAATATCTTCATTTTTGCTACTGGTTGGACCCGGGGACATGAAACGGCAACAGCAGCCCTGCTTCCCTCAGGCTGTCGGATCTGGTGTGAAGAATTTTCCTCTAAAACATCCTTCAATTAGTGTTTGGCACATACAGTTAATGTAGCCTTCTACACCATTGCTTTCTTGCATCTAAGAGCTTCAATAAGTACAGCATTTAAGCATACATTTAATCTAACATGTTTTGAAACTTGTTGCATTTTACTGCAATTCTGTTTAAAAGATGGACATAACTTCAGCATTTGGTGGCACGGAAAGCAGTGCAGGGAAGGAGGGAGCATTTTGTGTGTGTGTTGTATCAGAAGATGGTTAAAATATCCAGTGCTGTCAGGAATAAACTATTACGAGTACCTAAACTCATGAGTTAAGGAAAAACTTGGGTACTTTCTATACACTGCAGTAGATCGCAGAGATTTAACCTTCATCGTGAATAAACTGCCATACAGCTCTAGCTACAAAGTAATTAACTGTATTTTTGCTAATTCCCTGAACAGATCTATCCTCTTTTGCAGAGTAATGCCTTGATGTTCCGGTTTTTATATTATCTAGCCCATGGAGTTGTGAACAATCTCTGAACTTGAAAAAAAAAAAGTTACTCTTGTCCTCTAGTATAATTAACATTCAAACACATCTATCTCTAAGTGACACACTTTTTTAAGTACTTCTCAGTCAAACACGTTAGTAGTGACCACACTTCTACCTGACAAGCATAATGGAATATGACACAGCAAAGAATTTGTCAGCACAGTTGGCAAATCATCAAGAAAGAGTACAACAGATTTCTATCACAGTTAACATATTTGGAAATTGACTCCAGTGCTTAAAATGCTAGTTACTAACAAAAAAAAAAAAAATCACAATGCTAATTAGAGAGAAAGGAAACCTGGAGGAATGATATTTCTTGCCATACAGAAATGTGTAGATTTGGGCTTAGGTTTTAACTGTTTATACATAAACTACTTAAAGCTTTTATTTGTATAAAATTATCTTCAGAGTTACAATTGAAGATGTCATGTAAGTTATTTTAAAACATATCCTCTTATGATGTCTCTACACCAAAACTAGGTATTGCTTGACTATTTACAAAGTCGTTGTAAACCCAGTCCCTAAAATGCAGATACTTAACACAAGTTTTTAAGTATACATGTCAACAGAGATTTCAAAACTGAATATTTATAAAGTAGATTTCACTTGCAACTGTCCAGACTTCAGCTTTAAATAAACTGGAGAACATCAATTTACTGGGTCTCATAATCCACTTACAGCATCTGATATAAGCACCAATTTCCAAAGTTAGCTGAGAATTATAATTTCAAAACAAAATTAATTTTTATCATTAATCCAACAAATTTTTAAACATTTATGGCTAATTTCTGAGATGGTGATAGCTTATATTTTCCATGAAACTTTATATAAATGCATGCAAGTGAATGGAGTTATTTATATATGTGCTCATGTTTCTGCTGTTTGCAGATGTCTGTTGCTTTAGGGTAGAAGGGTTGTTTGTTATCAAAAAAAGAAGGCACCTACCACGGCAGGGTGGAGAGAGGAAATATGATATTCTATATTCAGTTTAAATAAAAAAAAATAACATTCAAAATATTCCACCCAAACAATTTTCCATTATTTTCTTTCTTCTCATTTCTTACTGAAAAGGTCAATATATTTGATCAAGTACAGAGAAAGTATTATGAACACAGTAGTCAACAAGTACATGTTACAAATTATGTGCTTTTTTGTACACACACATTGTAGAAATATAAGCAAGGCTGCACATTCACTCTGCCTCCACTATGCACATTTTTAACAACTGTTCCATCTGTTCTTGTATAATATAGAATAAAAGAAACATAGAATGGTTTGGGTTGGAAGAGACCTTAAAGATAATCTAGTTCCAATCCCCCTTCCACAAATAGGGATATCTTCCACTAGACCAAGTTGCCCATCCAACCTGGCCTTGAATACTTCCAGCATTATCAATTAGTCATTATATGGTCCTGACACATATAATCTTTTGAAGAAAGATGCAAGGAGCTCTTTATTTTATCATTTTTTGTAAATCACACAAAACCTACAGTAAAAACAGACCTTAGATGTACTTAAGTAGTCAAAGGCTCTGTGTCACTGTCTCTGTCTCCCAAGCAATACTGACACCCTATCTAGATACGATAACTTGAATATTCCCAGAAAGAACTCTGAGCCCAGAAATCAGTTCTAGCTGTAGACCTTTTCTTGGAGGAGTACACGACCACAGTAGCCACACAGTACTACATCAGTGCAACAGTACTTCTGTAATCCATGGAGCTTGCTCCACAGGATCTGAGGAGTCACTGGCAGATGAGTTCAAAATAGTAATATGACAAATCCATGACTACATGCAGATTTTGCTGCCTTTCTCCATTGATGGACCCATAATATCCCTGCACGGTTCCAGTTATTGAGGACCTGTAAAGAATACCTGTGCAGTATTTCCAGACTACTGTGAAAAAAAAAACAGGAATATGAAGTGCCATACAGTAATGATAGAGATTGTGATTTGGATGAGACACTTTTCATCCTACCTTTTCCCGAACTCTGTACACAAAGATATTGGATTCTGGAAACCATCCAAAATTCAAGTGAAATGCCAGTAAGACTATGTAATTAAACAGAAGTACATAGCTTTTATATCAAATGGTTGTTTGTTTTATGAGGTCTATGATTGGTGACACAACAGAGCTCTGAAAGTATAACAAGTATTGACTACATGATCACAGAACAATAACGCCAAAAACAGCTGACAGGGTACATATTGAAAAAAATCACTCTTTAAGGGAGAAAAAAAGCATAGCTGTCTTTGAAGTTCCTGCTTTCTAATTGCAGTAATTCAGGAACTGGACCCCAGTTAGTGTCATGGCATATTCTGACATGCCAAGACACTATTAAAATACTTAAAAATGTTTGAAGGCATTAGCAACATCTTTCTCTGTGCCTTAGGCTAAATACAGCTAAATAGCAATTGAACGTATCTCAAGAAACATTTAGTGCCCCAAGACTTGGACTGCTGTCATTCTGAATGTGGCATTATCATATACTACAGAGATAGTGCATGCCATCTCTAAAACAGTCTTACTGAATAAAGTCAAACACAAATCCACTGCTTGAGATATGCCAACTGCACTGAAGTAATGAATATTAATTGCTTTTGGACTATAATAATTTCATGTATATCATGCCCAATTTTGAAATTCTTTTCAATGCTTAACAAAATACTTCAGAGTACAGAAAGAACTACATGTACATTGATTGAATGATTAATACTGTGAGAGGAGGTATGACAGAAGGATATAAAATAATGAATTATGAACCTGTTTCTTCTTTCATCATTCAAGGAAAAAGAAGCATAGAATGAAAGTGAGAATTTTCAATATTTTACTTGAAAAATGGTACAATAAAAGTATCCCTTAAACAATTCCTAAGAACAGCAAGACTCACTGCTGTGGCATGTCAAAAGTTCAAGTACGCAGTACTAGAGAGACCGAAGTGGAATTTTCAAAGTAAACATAAGATGCCATACAGTCTTCTACCACTAAAACTAACACAAATGAAACAAACCAACAAAAAAATATCGTAAGAAAATAGGAACAGCTAACTGATTCTTTAACATTTGAAAAAAGTTCATGCTAGATGAATGAAAGGCAGTTAGCCAGAAGAGAGGGAGTTGAAGGAGAAAACAGCATGTTTCCTGTACCTGAAAAGCTATAGTAAAGCATGAGTGGGGGCAACCTGTTTTGCATGCCCATAGTGGAAAGGACAGAAAGTAATGGCTTGATTGTAACACTGGCAATCAGGTTAGAAATTTGAAAAAAATCTTTGAGGATAAATGTAGTGATGGAAGGTTATAGTCTCTACCACTGGGAGGGTTTTACAAATGTCTAGAAAAAGTTCTCCAAAGGGTAACATAAACAAGGCTAATCCTACCTTGGGAAAGCAAGAAAGCACTAAATGACCTGTAAAGGTTCCCTTCAGCTCTGTAATTCTGTTAATATCATTACTAACACTTATGTACTTTGGCCTCAATCCAATCCTTAACTGTTTCTGGGTTAAGATTTTGACTTATTCAGTAATAAATCAACATTAGAAGTTGGGCTTAGGTTCAGCTGAAAGTCCATTTCAGAATGACATCCTCCTTAAAAGTTTATGTTAATAACATTACAAACAAAATCCAAAATGTTTGGACCATTTAAGACAGGTGTTAATCAAAGGAATACAGAAATAAAAAGCCAATAATGCTACTCACCACCCCCACCCCTCACTCTCAAGTTCCAACATGATAACTTAACACTTATAAAACCTTCTTGCCTGAGTCCCAGAACATCCATTCAATTTCATAGTTTCATCAAAAAGTTAAATATTGAGTACTGCTTCTACCTGTAGTGGTGTAAAACAAATATCATGCCTCTGAAGTCCATTACACCTGAAACTGGTGTAAGAGAGACTCTGTAAAGCAAAATATTTCAACAGTGTTTAATTCTTATATGAAATTTTGATTTTGTTTAAGCTTGCATAATATCTGCCTCTGTTTTAGGAAGGAATTCTTTAGGAAGATTTAGGGAATTTTAAGGATATTCAAAAAAAAGATAAAAAAGGATGGTTTTTACATATTTGCTTTGTTTAATTAAACAGACTACACCAGACCATATAGCTATTTAACATGACTCAGACATGTAACCAAAGAAATATTACCCAAGCAGTAAAATTCCTGGTTAGATTCCACAGTTACTTCTATCATAATTGCCTCCAGCAGGTTAAGGTACAAGAGTCTTTAAATGTTCCTCTAATTATAGAATAATTTCATAAAAAAGTTTCCTACCTAAATTAATAATTATACCAGCTCTGTAGTATTGCATCTGTGATCTTTAAGGAATGATCAATATTTTTACACTAAAAAATTAGTTGTACTCTTCCAGGCTCAAATCATATTAATCAGTTGGTTGTCAGTGGAGAAACATAATATAGGTTGAATATAACACTATGTGTAAGTGAAATAACATTCAACAGACTTAATTCTAGACAAATACACATTTAAAACCTTGATTACATTACAATATAAAAGGGATTACTTCAGAAACATACAGTTTTCTCTTGTTTCAATTGTATTTATCCTGTGGTTCAGACATTATTATTTCATTTTCACTCACAAGACCAACTACATATATATGATGAGGACTAAGGAGTATAAGCTTACGTGATATCAGTGGCTAGTATTGTACTAAATACACCATGCTGAACTTAAATTCCCTAGTTTTTAATTTTCTAGATTTAAATGTAATTGCTACAAGACTCCTTGTAATCATGTTAAATCCTTTGATAGCCTGATTTACTTCTATCACTGAAATGGCAACAAAACCTTCAGAAAAGGAGGACTTACTGTGACATCCTGAAGTAACATAGACATTAAGATGTAGGAAACATTTATGCTGCCTAATTGTTCTGCCAATCTGATGCTGAAGTATTAATCTGTAACTGTGTCAGATTGCATACCTTCCTTTTTTTCAGTAAAACGTGTCAGTGCTTAACAAACTCTGAGCTGAAACAGTTCTTGGAGCAGTTAGAATGTCAGCTGTCCTAAAGATGATTTCAGAAAAGTCTGGATCAGAGTTCGGAAGTCAACATAATGTCCTTGATACTCAAGCCAAAGTGATGGGTCTGCAGAAGCTCTAAGGTAAATGAGTAGCTAGCAGCTGTTATTAGCTCATCTCAGCTGTATACTGTGCCTCCCCTTTATTTTATTTCTTAGTGATAAGGATAAAATAATGTATCTTCATCAGGAATGGACACTAGGTAGGAAAACTAATGCTTTTGCCACAAGAGAAAACAAGGTTACATGAATTACCCCTGTCTACCTCCATTTTATGCCCATGTCATTCAAAAGGCAACTTCTTTTTGGACATATTCCAGGTAATGTTTTCTAGGGGATGTTAATGAATGCATTGTTTCCATTCAGAAACTAAAAGCACAATCCCAAAAGATGTTCAATGTCCTTAGATCTCATGGATATCTCAAAAGTATCTCAGATGATATCGAGAATAAATAATGAAAGATGAATAAATAGAAAAAAATCAGTGGTTTGGCAGAGCTTTTTTGTAAGCTTGGAATTTGTTGAAGTGATATAAACTTGCACTAGCTAAGATTAATGTTTAGGTTCACTTGCTGACTGATTAAAAAGACACAATCCCCATACACACATAACTGCTTAATTGTTTATCATAAGTAACGGGGAAAAAAAACCCCAATAAATAGCAAAACTGAACCACTTGTGACTATGGACAAAAGCTCAAACTAAAATAAAATTCTAGTGGAATGCTTCTGTGTTTAAGAATTGGCTTTAAGGGAGAATATTGATTTCTTTTTTTCATATCCTTCAGTGAGTTTTTTCTTGCAGAATTCTGCCACAGGAGATAATAACTTGAGCTGATTATCTTGATTCAACCACTGCATTCCTGGAAATTAAATGCTTCATACAGCTCTACTTCATGAAGAAACATATTGCTGGATTCTGAATCTTATTTCATTCCAGTATGTACAGAATAAAATATTATATAATAATATATATTAAACAGTAGCACTGCTTTCATAAAATGGGAATTACACGTGTTCCCAGGAGGTTTTCTATGTGATTCATGTAATGTTTATTTTGTCACAAGTCATAGACCATCAAAGGTTAAACTTGAACAGTATCTGCAAAATGTGCTGAAGCTTTATTAACTCATATTACATTATTTTCAAATGGGGGGAAGATGAAAGTTCTCCATGCTCTGCATGCAAATGATCATCTAAATAATATAGAGCTCAGCATGAAGCAGAAACAAATAACTTGTGACTACTTGTCTTTTTAGTAGCTGTCAAGAGGAAGTTGTGTTGTGAGAAGAAATGTATCAGTCGTGAAGGATCCATTTAACCTTTTATGTCACATAAAGGGAACCTTATTCCACACAGTGGAAAAAAAAGCACTTATCTGTTCATGTCATAGATGTTTCTCTCACAAATACACATAAATTTGTAATTTTGCTTACTTAATAAAATTAGCAACATCTGGGTTACAGAACCAAACTTAATTCAATTCAGTGAATTGAAAAGAATAAACACCGCATTTGCACTCTTTTAGCAGTTCTACTTGCTGCAAGATGTAAATTAAAGTTAAAATATAAATAAAAGCCATTTTAAGATTGTTATATTAAATCACATTTTTCCTGTTTGTATAAGTATATTCCAGAAGAAATTGGTTAAATTTTATAAAATAGAGTGCTCATCTTCATTAATCATGAAGTATAACAGAAATATAAAATCAACTCAGGACTAAATGTTAATACTTTCACCTGTCATAGGGAGAGGAAATTATTTACTGATTAACTTGTTGCAGACTCTTGGCTTTTATTCCATGTCAGTGTCATGAGTCACAGTATCACTCTGGTCTTTAAATCAATTATTTTGGAACCCTCAGCTTTTCCTAAGAAGAGGCAAAATCTACCCCAGAATTAATCCACCTATGTAAGTTTGTACTTTTTTTACAAGTACTGATGTTTTCCCATTGAGGTAATGCAGGTGTTTGGGTTTTTTATGTTGTTTATATAGTAAGTATGTGGAAAAGTCTTTACACCTCAAAACATGGAAATAAATACAGAAAGATAATGAATCTCTCAGTGTGATTTATGTCCTGCTCAAAGGGATTTTTTTCATTACTTCATTATTTTTTTAATTGTTTTTCAGCTGTGTGTGCTGATTACAGCTAGTGAATTAATTACAAACATCTGCTCAGAATGGTTACATACTTACAACAGATTCATCCGGGTTATATTCCATTAGTAATTAAGTATTAAGCACAGCACTAATTCCCCTTGTGCATGTACAGTAGATAGACTGTAATCATACACATGCATTGTAGGGATGTTGTACTAAAAGAGATTAGAGTATCATTATTTATCTTACCATAGCATGGAAAAGTACATTGATATTTTTTTTATACCAATGGAAAGTACAGAAAAAGTTTGAATAAAACAAAACAGAGAAGACAAAAAGAAATATCAAGTTTTACTTGCAAAGTTTAAGCCTTTCAGAAACAGCAGTCTCAATCCTTCTTGTGGGAGGGGGAATCTAATGGAGCCTGTAGTGTGTATCATAGTTTTTTGACTCAAATTTCACTCAATGTTTATAGGAGGTAAAGAAGTAGAATTCTTACCTTACAAATAGAACTGTGTCGTGATGAAAACTAAAGGCAAGACTGGACTTGAACAGAGGTGTCTAAGCATATTAGTTAGGAGTTATGTCTCATCCCTGAGATGAAGATACTGGGTTTTTGATCACTTCACCAGCTACTAGGTAACATTTTCTTCAGAGTTCGTAAGCTACTTACTTGAGTGAACAGTTGAGCATACCCCCCTACAGATTTCTTGAGATATTCCTCCACAGCACGTGAAATATTTCCTAACCCCAAAGTGAAAATAATTTTTGTTAGAAATATCTCCAGGGGAAGCACTCTTTAATGGTTCCATTCTGTTTTGGTTTAAGAATGTTTAATATTGCAATTTATCTTCTCTTGTGTTTTGTAGCATAATATTAAAATTAGTTAGTATGCTTTTGCTTAGCTTAGTTGCCAAAGTGTATAGCCATAAAATTTTAAATGTCAGAAAATATTCCATTATTCCTCAGTTTGTGACATTTCCAGATTTCTTAAGAAGTGCACTACATATACTTTGGACTACTGCTTCGTAGTTGACTTCTACTTTTTAAAGAATGAATCAGATAAACTCCAGATTGTTTCACTAACTTGAATATCAAGCAGTTTCTTACATTATTATATTGTGCTTTCATTCAGACTCCAGTAAAACTGATTTGAAACTGGTCAATGTTAAGCTTGTTTCACTTGCAATGCATGAGTAAGTTTGTAACATCGGGTCGGAAAAAAACCCAATAATATCTGCTAGGATAGCATAAAACCCAGTCAAACAAAATATATTAACAGTATAATATTCAGTATACCTACCTATACTGAAGAAAATTAAGATGTTAGTGTATTAAATGTATTGCCTACAGCATAGGAAAATAAAATCATCCTCTTGATTATTCCCAGTGTAAATCCACAGAGTAATTTCTGTTAATCTACCCAGTATCAGTTGCAGTGGTCATAATTGCTTAGCAGCTACTGGAATGCTTTGAAAATCTGAACAAGACACAGAAAACTAGTGATAATGGGGTCAAATACAGGAGTTGGGCAGAACATAAAGAAATAGAAGATGAAAAGAAGTTTATCAGACTGAATCAGACAGGCAGATTTTATCTGCAAGACAATTATTGTTAAAGGAGAAGGAGTAATTTGGGTAATTATTATTTCAGATGAGTTTAAACTATGAATTTCCTTTTATTAAATGGTCATGTCTACTGTTGCCGCCATAATGCATCATGGCTAGATTGTATAGTGCATACTTTGTGCAGGCATCTTCCTTCCAGGCCATTCAGAATACAGTTTCCTGAATGAAAATATTCAATAGAAAATTGTTCTCCACACAGTGTCATAGTCTCTGACTCCTTTCTGAGATCATAATAGACTTGCCAGCTGGTATCATGGTTCTTGTGAATGTAAAGCTTCGTGCACTGGAGTATAATTAATTTATTCATATAATAGATTCATTATCAGATGGTATAATTGGTTTCTACTTGGGTCAACTAAGAAGTTGCAACATGAGGCAAAAAAAATGTGTGCCCAAATATCAATCACCTGAGCCACTGTAATTGTCAGAGGATGGAATTATTCCAGGAGAATTATTCAAAGAGAATGGCACGTACCAGAGCTGAATGAAATCCTACCAGAAACTGGGCATCACACTTAGATATTTAATGGTCCTTGTGCAGGAGTGAGCAGCAGAGAGAGCTGATGAGTATTTCATGCCCCTTTGAAAACAACGCACCTCTGGTAGTGATTGATTAAATTAGGCCTAGACTAAGCATAGAAGATAAACTCACAGTCCACAGTGGTGGACACTAGTGATTAGTTTATAAAACCCATGCTTTGAGTTAGTTAGTTTAATTGGACTGGTAAAACAAACATGGCTATGTATGAATATATTCTTTTTTAAATCAGAGAGGCCAGCTAGATAAATTTGAAAAATATCTGTTATTTTAGTGATACAGACAGAAAGTAAATCAGAGAATTAATGTGTTCTCAAAACATCTTGAATAAAATACTGTCGGAACTAAAATTAACATTGATTTTATAATGTTCTTTGTATGAAGGTATTTTGAGAATCTTATTTTTTGTTAGATTATTTATGTTTATTCTCAAATCCCTTTCCCGCCTGGTATGTGCTAAATACATAGCAGTGCAATAAACAGCTAAACAAACTCGCAGTGCATGCTTTACCCTACCACAGACATCAACTTCGATTGCATATATCTTCAGTGTTGTTAAACTTATTTTGTGCTGCTGCAGAAGTATTTTATGGGGTTTTCTCTGTTTCTATTTACTGAAAGTAGAGGAGGTACAGAAAGAGGTCAAAATTGACAGCAAAACTGAATCAGGGCTTCTCATGCCAATGAAATAATGAAAAACAGCACTGTTCTTACAGCAGCAATAATGAATATAAATAGACAAAAGGCTCTGAACAGCTACTGAGAGAAAGAGAATAAGGCATCCATTTCAAGAAAAAATCTTTTCCTGCCATCACAGATAGCTTTGTGAACTGGATAAATTAGGATGCCCTTTAAACAATTTTCATGCTTCAAGAAATGTCTGTGAGAGACAGGTCTCCCTTATTTTCCTTTAAGGGATCAGATTTAATAAATTGAATTTTACTTGCATTTTCTACACCTTTATTTTTCATGTCAGTCATTCCCAGATAAAATCTGTTATCTCCTCTTTGACATAGTTCAATACTTAATATGAATGCCTTTTTTCCCCTCTGGATTTATTGTCTCAAGCACATATTTCCTTATCTCTCTACAGATAACATTAGCAGGGTGCAAATACTGCCCAAATAATTGCCAACAGATTAAAAAGATTTGCCTAAGTCTTCTGTTTCCAAACTAAATGTATAACTCTGCATCAAAGTAATTTACTGGGGTAGTTGTGTATATCTGATTTTCTTCCATATAAAATGCTGAACACTGCATTCAAAGAAAGATTAAACAAGCAAGTTTCTTTGCTTTTATGACTGATAGCATGAACTGAACTCACAAGCTTAAAAGTCATTGGAGAGATGCAGTATCAAATAAATTCCAAGAGATTATAAGATTTTTGTCTGTCAGTAAATGATTCCATGGACTTAATATATTTAAACCATCATCTGTTTGAAACTAAGCAGAGAAATATCTTGCCTCCAGTTGAAATTATTTTAAAATAATTATATCGTCTTCTGGAATAACAAAATAGCAATCTGTTACAATACTTATGAATCCCATTGTGCTTTAAGAGAACAATTATTCTTGTTAACTTATAATATTTTTTTGTCATAGGAGGTGTTAATTTGAATTAAGATTTACAGAAATACCTTAGATTTCAAATTTCAAGAGGTAAAACTGGTGGAAAAGGAAGAAAAAGCAAATCAGGAATAAAATTTCCTTGTTAATGGCACAAAAAGCAAATACAATTTAATTTCTCTGTTAGATTCTCTCCTTTATTATACTTCAGTCTATGAAAATTTGTCTAGCTGCATTTATCTTTTATTCTGCAAAACAAAATTTATACAGTTTTTTACAATAATCTGAATTTTGAAAACTCCCTTAGGAATTTTTAAATTATTTTTAAGACTTCAGCTACACAAACTTGCCAGAGGAGTGTGAGCAATGGCTCTAATTATACATGTCTGGGAGAATTTCTCAATGGTTCAGTTTTACCTAATCTGTCTTTCAGGGAGTATTGTGTCCAGTTCTGGGCCCCACAGTTCAAGAAGGACAGGGAACTGCTTGAGAGAGTCCAGCGCAGAGCCACTAAGATGATTAAGGGAGTGGAACATCTCCCTTATGAGGAAAGGCTGAGGAAGCTGGGTCTCTTTAGCTTGGAGAAAAGGAGACTGAGGGGTGACCTCATCCATGTTTACAAATATGTAAAGGGTGAGTGTCAGGACGAGTGAGCCAAGCTTTTTACAGTGACGACCAATGATAGGACAAGGGGCAATGGTTGTAAACTGGAGCATAGGAGGTTCCATGTGAATATCAGGAAAAACTTTTTCACTGTGCGAGTGACGGAGCGCTGGAACAGGCTGCCCAGAGAGGTTGTGGAGTCTCCTTCACTGGAGACATTCAAAACCTGCCTGGATGCGTTCCTGTGTGATGTACTCTAGGTGACCCTGCTCTGGCAGGGGGGTTGGACTAGATGATCCTTCGAGGTCCCTTCCAACCCTAGAATTCTGTGATTCTGTGATATACACCTAAGGCATAGCTTTCACAAGATGTGCTACATCATTAGCACATAGCATTTAGAAGTCCAGTCAATCCAACCTCATTTAAATTTCTAAAAAGCACAAATATTTTGCATATTCAGAGACTGACCTCATACTGCTTTGACATCCTTTGAATCTGATATTTCTATCACCAATGAGAATTCAAAGTAATCAACTAAAGCTAATGCCATGCGACAAATCTGAAATAAGTGTAAAGTATGATCCAGATAGCAACTGACAATTTCAGTTAAACAGAAAGGAAAGTGTAGGTCTCTCAAGATTCATGTGTTTTGAATGTTAACTATTATAAAGCAGATGGAGATTTATGCAACTTTAAACTCTTCGCTAAGACATTGACACAAATGTCATACCCAAATTGTAGATAAAAGATAACAGATCTTTCTCAAACAGGTATATTAAATATGGTACCAATATTATTATATTAGACTACATCTCTACTATTAATGTTACAAGGACAGATGTTAAAACACCATGACAGAAAGTAAAATATAAAGATTTGATTGTTTCTAGTCTGTCATATAAATAAGGTATAATGTGTTTTTCAGCTCAAAAGTGTAAAGCTGATGAGCAAAGATGCTCAGCTGCAATGTGTGTGTTTTTCTGACTGATGAGTCTTGTTGCAAATAGAACTCTTTAGAGGAAAAGGAAGATTGTTCCTTCCTTATGAGTAACAAAACTTGCCTAGCTTCTGTAAAGATTCTGTAGCCTGAAGGGGAACCTGTGTCCCTGCCTTCACAATGTGAAATTTATAGGTGATGGAAAGAGACTTCAAGGAGACTCTAGAGTTTATTCTGTATATGAAGCCACTGAAGGTTGTTTGAATAAATAGTCCAGAAGGAAAGGATGTTAAAGAAGACTAGTAAGATGCATTGTCAGACCTTTATATTCTGTCTTGCTCAGAAGTTCTTTGTTTTCACTATTAAGAAAAAAAGTAGTCGGTTTAATACTTGGTAGTCTAATAAAATAAGGCTTTAGAGAATAGGATGTTTTTGGCATCTCTTGGTGTGTCACTTACACTGCAAGACTGAACCAAGCAGTCCACCAAACAAAACTATAAACAAAGGAATATTAGGAAATCAGTAAGTATTCATTTCTATAGAGATAGCACAAAGAAGGAAGCTGAAGCTACCTATGGAGCCATACCAGCTTTGTTTTACCTAGGGGTTACACCACTAAAAGTTCACTAATCCAGAAACTTAGTATGATGAAACAAAATTATTTTTGGCCTTATTCATAAAACTTTTGTTTGAAATTGCAGTGATTTATTTGTTGATGTTAATATAAGGTTCAAAAAGATCACTGTAATAGAAACAAAAGAACAAAATTGAAGTCTGCAGCATGCAAAAACTTCTTTTAAGTAATTAAGACTACTTTTCACCAATTTTCTCTGACTGCTATGAAACTGAAATACAAAAAACATTTACAACCATGTACTACACATACTGTTCTACTTTGAACTTTCTTCTCTCCTTCTAGGATATTGTCAAGTGTTTTTTGGCTTTGAGGATTTTGTTTGTTGTGGTTTTGGGTTTTTTTTTTAAAGAATAGCAAAAGAAGATTGAAAAGAACATAAAAGAGTCATTCATGCTTATAAAGTTTGCCTACCTAATAAAAAAAAAATAAAATAAAAAACATATATATATAAAAAAAGGAAAATAAATAATTGAATTTTAAAGGAAATCAACTTTTACCCAAGCAGGAGATAAACAATTATCATCGAATTTATGGAGTGTTTCACATAGGCATCCCAGGCAGTAAATCTCACTTACTCTGAATAGTAGAATTACTTCCCTCATGCTTAATATTCTGTTGTTCATCAAATGAAATGCAAAACAAGCTAACTCCAGGTAGTTTTGCAAATCTGGCTTTGAAAGAAAAGTATTATCAGTAACTATAAGTCATCTTATTTCAACAAAATCTACCAGGTATCCAACACATTAAGCATTTGCACTGCTGTTCTATCCTACTCCCTGTTTTTAATTATGAGGTTCTTCTCTGAAGGAAACGGTTCTAAAGGGACTGAAACAATTTATTTTAAAAGCTATAAATATCAGAAGAATTCTGCCTCATACATTCTGAAATGCAGAATATCTTAACACCTCACAGCTTATAACAGACACATATACAACCCTTTTCTAGGTAAAGAGACTTATTTGAAAACACAGCCTTTCAGAATAATTCCCAAACTTCCCAAATGAATTTCTTACTATTAGTAACTGCACAGTCTCAAGTTAAAAGCTAAAATAGTCTTTTATTGACCAAATGCAACTTGATTGTGAAAAGGTATAATTTTCTAATATCTAACTAAAAGACCTATTTCGTATTTCCCACATTGTAAATACCGAGAAATAAAATGTTGCAAGTAGAAGTAAAAATATGTCATATGCTGAAAAAAACTTGTGTGGAAATGTTAAGATATGTAGAAAAGCATTTAAAACAAAAGCATACATTTTCAGACTGCGTGTTTGGCTGTGAAAAGTCATAGTGACTCACTATTTAACTTCTTCTGAAAGTACATGTCTTCTGAGCTCTGCTAAACAAACCAATTTTAAAAAGAACCTTTATTTCCATAAAGTTGTATCAGCATATTTCAGAGAACAAGAAAGTTTATGACAGTTTGTATTATTACATTTTTTTATCATATCTGCCATGACCTTGAAGACTGATCTTCTGCTAGATTTTGATTTTGTCATTCAAGATTCAAAACAAATTGAAATGGTGTCTTGAAAATATTCTGGTTTACAAGTAGTCAGTAAGAGTTACTAAGATGAAAGTTGCATTGACAAAACATGTGATTGCTTAGCTTAATCTAGGTAGAGAATTAGTATTCCAGAATAGAGAACTTTTTTAGCAAATTTTTACTTTATTTTTTATTTAATGCATCTGGTAAATTAGGTCATCATGTCTGTGTACAGACTTGTGTGTTTCATACACAACTCCGCTCCCTCACAAACAATGTCATGCAAATATTCTCTTTTCTTATTGATTATGGGAGAGATCAAGAACATGCTCTACCTCTCTTGCTGAATGGTAAGCATTTAGCTAGACATGGAGGAAGAGTCCTGTGGTCAGAGTTCAGAAAGCAGACTTCTGTCCCTAGCTGAATGCCTAACAGGCTACAGAGTCATATAATAATAGAATGGTTTGGATTGGAAGGGATCTTAAAGACCAATGCTATGTGCATTTGTATAGAGGCATTTAAATTGGGCCCCCAATGAAGCTGACTTACTGGCTGGAGTGGCTAGAATTCCTTCATGTTGCAAGTCAGGTGCTCTCCTGCTGACCTGTGATCCTTCTCAAGGCTCTGGATATATATCGCTGTCACTTGCATCAAATTGGTAGAAGTGGGATGGATTGAGATTCCCCTTCCCCAGCAACTTTAGTTTAAAGCCGTCTTCAGCTTGGCAAGCCTAAGACCAAAGATGCTCTTTCACTTTTGTCACAGATGGACCCCATTAACCCCTAGTAGACCAGGTTTTTTAAAGCAAGTCCCATGGTCCAAGTAGCTGAACCCCTGCCTGTGGCACAGGTACTGTAATCATTTGTTGACTTGCCAGATTTGCTTGGCCCTTTCAAACCGCTTCCTGTCGATCAGGACTGATGAAAAACTATCTGTGCCCCAGAATGTTTTACCACCGCTCCGAGGGCTCTGTAATCTTTCTTGATAATCCTCAGCCTGCTCCTGGGTGTATAACTGGTGTCCACATGAAATAGCAGCAGTGTACTGTACGAGGCTTGGTAGTGTCTCAGTGAAATCTAGTAATCTAGTGTGTTGGGTCAGGAAATGGGTGCCTCTGTACCTCTCAGAAGAGAGTTGCCTATCATCCATTAGCTTTTCCTAGTTGCACTGGTTGTTATAGGGAAAGCAGATCGGGCTGCCTTACTCAGCTCCAGCATCACTCCTGGTGGGTCTTTCCAGGCTGCAGAGTGGTGAAATGGTTGTGCAAAGGCACCTCAGTCTTCAGGGAAAGTTGCTTCCTCCTGCTGGTCCTTGCTGTTGCAACCATCCATTCTTCTGTATTATTAACCCTCTTGCCTTCTGTGTGATGCTGGGGAGTTTTTGACTGCTTGGCGATGGGTTGCAGATCCACTGCAGACTGCACTTGGGACCAGCTATCTAGCTCCTTCTCAGCCTCCCTGATATTGTGCAGCCTACTTCACCGCCTCCTGCAGCTCAGTCACTTGCTGCAGAAGGTCCTCTACTGAGGCAGACCTATTGCAGGCAGGTCTGCCACCTGTTCCTGTCCCAGGAGAAAGGTCTCGGCGCTTTCTGCAGTCTGAAGTCTGCACTTCAGCCTCAGTCAAGGTCACTCTGCTTCTCTCCCTTTTGGTAACTCCTGACAGTGGCTGCACAGTGCACAGCTACAGGATGATGTTGGCTCTCACCAGGAAAATTTGAAAGCTCTGGACCTGAATCTGCTTAGGCTAAATATAGTACCTACAACTTCCAATAGCAATGTTTGAATGAAAATGTCTGTGGTTTCTACTCTGATTTTAAGCTACATGCTGAATTCATGTGTTTTAGGAGCATTCCAAACTTAACTGCTCTTTTTTGCCTTACTTCTGGATGTTATCCAAGCTTGGATTTCCAGATGAAATGGTTTTGTAACCATTAATTTTAACTTAGCTTCAGATGTTACTTTATGATTCAAAACACAGTCACAGTTAGAGTAAGGTAACTACTAGATTAGCTTTCTGAAACAGTTTCTTAGGCACATATGCCTAAACTCCATCTCCAGAGCCAAAATAGATGCTCTTGATCTCTCCTGTTTGCCTGAACAAGCCAGTCATAAGAGCTTTGTCCGGCACCAGAACTGTCAAAGTTGTGCTAAGGTTTTTAGTTTGAAAATGGCAAGGTCTAGAGCTCCTCTATGACACAGATCATAATGTTATTAATTAAACTCTAAAGCAAATACTGAATTTTAAGCTGCACTAATTACCAACATTTTCTCTAAGGATCAATATCAAGTACTTATTTCAATTAATTACCTGGTATGACAACTTCAATAACATTTCAAAAAAGATGCTTAAAATTCAGCTGAGTTTATTAATAAAGTCTTTGGCCTTCAGAAGACTAGAACTTAGCTTATTTCCACCTTGTTCTCAACAGACTAACAGAATGAACTCCATAGCTATCAGCTCCCCTTGTAAAATATTCATTATTCTGCAATAAAGTATTTTAAAGTAAATAGGAGATGACAACTGATTAGAGATCTGTCAACTTGAGCAGGAAGACTTTTGACACTTTGTTTCTAGCTGAATTTCAAGTCCGTTAGTTTCCATAATTGTAGAAATGAAAACTCTTGCATATTTTCCTAAGGTGTGATTGCTATAAGCAAATAAGGGCTGTCATTCACTTATTAACATGATCTAAAAGTAACACAATGAATGCAAGCCATTTGATTGCCCAACTTTTTATTTAGTGAACAAATACCATGCTGCTTGCCAATCATTTTGAAGGCCTCTGAGGGATCTGCATCAGTCAGGATGACTCATGAAAAGCAATTGCTCCACTGTTCCAGTCATACTCTACTTTCTTCAGCTCATCACTAGTCTCCCAATGCTAAACAAAGTCTTACTAACCAGCAAAATTGAGCATGAGTTGTAAGAGTATTAGAAGCAGTCTGACTAAGCCAATATTAATATCAGTCTGGTAGAAAAATTACATTGAGATTTTCATGACTTTAACCCTTCAAATTTTGTCAGAGAATTTAATGCTATCAGTCAGGATATACATTTATGCCTCCATAACTATCACTAATTCAATTACTTTCAGGCATTGTAATGTCAGTATTTTTTTGATATAAAAAGAAACTTGTTTAGAAAAATACTGAGACTCAATTTCTCTGGCCAGAAGGTACCATTATGATCTTCCAGACAGTTCCTTGAATGCATAATTTGAAGATTTTCCCCTTCTCAGAAGAAAGATAAAAGTATATCTTCTAGAAAATTTTATGGTTTAGACTCCAAGCAATGTTGAGTTTATTATATCCTCCTAGTAAATTGTTATTTTAATTACCCTTACTCTTCCTCTTTGGAGGTGGTTCTTTTGTCTTTTCTTTGTGTACTAGAAACTTCCAAAACTGGAAAACCTATCGTACCATATAAGTATACACATTGCAGTATCCTTCAACTTTCCTGAATACTTTCTTACTTAATAAGTTTTTGTCTTCAAAAGAATAATCATAGCTGAAAAAGGATCAATTGTAATGTGTTTCCCTAGGCTAACAGAAAGATCTAACCTAATAAGTTCATTTATTAACTTGAGGCATTTTTCCAGGCCTTAAAAAGTATTTGGAAACAGATAAAGATTAAATTACTAGCTGTAGTTTTATTTCTAAAAGAACTCAATATCTTTAGAATTATTTTTTTCCATTAAAACCAATGTTTTCCTCCTATTTAAGGAAAAACAAGCATCTTAGTAATCCATTTTATCATACACATCCAAAGGTATCTTCTTATGTGACTTTTTTTTTAACTTCTAATTGCACAGTTTTTTCCCTATTTTTCTTATGCCTTTGTTGTCTCTGAGCTAAACCGTGCTACTGCAACAGTTTATATGACAGACAACAGAATTTAATTATATATCTCGCTAATACTGTTGTCTACTACTAAGTTTTTTTTAAAAAAAATATATAGGAAAAGTAGTTTCATCACTGGTTAGCCTGAAAACCTTATTACACTGTTACTGTATTTATACTGTAATGTGCTTGCTATAGATATTAAATTATGAAAGGTGTGCTATGCTTTAGTATACCTACAAATTGTTTCAAAGATACTTCATTAAAAAAAACTAACAATCTAACATTTATTATTATTTCTATTTTGCTTAAGATTTTTCTGTTCTAAATAAGACACTAATCTTTACCAGTGGCTATTAACACGTTTGATTACTTTCAGTTTCTCTGAGTTAAACATAATCTGCTGTTTAGAGCAGATAAATACAAACATGCAGTTTCCCAGCAAACAAAACTGGACAGTGAGGCTAAAGCCATTAGAAGCTTTCAATCCATAACTAGCAATTAAGAACACTTTTTCTTATTTAAATAAATGTTCTCCAGATAATATGCTAGACACCATAGTCCCATATTAATCTTTATCATGGACTGTTTCTAGACAAAACAACCCCTCTGCCACACAGACATTCCTGTTATATTATACCACATGAAACAATCTGCATTTCAGTCACAGTATTTTAGCAACATATTAGATTATATAAACAGAAAAAAAAGCCTTTTAATCAATATTGCAATCAAAATGGTATATCAGATTCTGTAAAACCATGCAAAGTAGTATAGAATCATAGAATCACAGAATCATTATGGTTGGAGGGGATCTCCAGGGTCATCAAGTCCAACCTTTATCCCATCGTATTCCTAACCATTAGACCATTAGACCATGGCCTCAAATCAGTATCATCTGACAGATCTTAAATCTAAGAACCTGATTGTCTATTTCTGTACTAAATTAAGTCACAAGCAAACATTTATTTCACAACTACGTGTTAAATGGCTCTGTCTTGCCCCTCTACCAACAGATATACACACTTCCTAGAACCTATCTCTATGTTTGTTTTTAACTTTTCTCTACAGTGGCATATTTTTTGCTTGAACTGGCGCTAGTTGATCAGTAGTTTTCTACTTCAGCTGTTCAAGCAGCAGCTAGCAGGGCAGCCACAACAAACACCATTCTGGCAACTCTTAATATGTGTCCCTGTCTTTTATTCAGATGCTCTTTACACAGTGTTTACATGCAGACCACGTAGCTTTTATAAAGCTCGGAGCCTGGATTTTAAATGGGAAGCTTATTAGGCAGAGGAGTCTCTCAAATTAAATCATAATATGTAGATACTTATAAAGCTTTTGAAGATAGAATACACAGTAATATATTTTTATACACAGATAATGTTTGTCTAAAGAAAAAGAGAAAAATTGAATAGAAAATGCAATTAGTGAGGTGTACTGGATACAGTTTTACTGCTACATTTGCCTACAGCAGAAAAAAACAAACCTTTCATGTCTTGATTTCATCACATATAGGAAATGGTGAGCACACAGCACAAACAAAAACATGAATATAATTTCCTTAGCTAGTTTCCAAATAACATACATATAGAAAGGATACAATATATTTCTACTGTTAATTTTTTATTTCTCTCCCAAGGATTCCAGAAAAAACAACTTGGACTGCATTAAAAGCCAGCCTAACCATTAGACATCCCCCTTTTTTAAAAAAAGAAATATTTTTTTATTTATTTTTTACATGTGATGCAGGAATGTAGATCTTCAAATACACAGTTTGTCTCAGACATGGGAATTAGTCCAGGTTGGGTGACTTTCCCTTATAATAACCTAGAATTCTGTCTGGAATTAAGCTATGAAATCTATCTACAATATTTCCATCAAAACTTGTGTGTTGCTGTGAAATACTCTGATTAAGGTTAATCGAATTCACATTGTGCTTGATCACAGTTTGATTGTGCTGAACCAATCTTTTAACAGTTTTCTATTTCCTCTTCAGTCTACTCATCTTCAAATGTCTGTACTAATAACATAAGATCTAGGAAAACATAAACTCTCTATTTTTTATTTACATTGCAGCTGTTTCTCCACACTGCCTTTCTGGACCAGTATTGCAGAAAGCATTCATTTAAAATAGACATAAATACACAACCTGCAAATGTCTGACCCTGTAACACCCCTCTAAATCCAAAAAGCATTTTGTATCAATGCTATTTTATTCACATCAGGATGCTACAGAGTTATCTTTTCAGAATGCTCTTAGTGCATACAGTTCACACATGCAAGCCAAAGAGAAGATCTTACAGGTTGAGTTGAGAAATTTGTCTTAGGCTGCAAACTACTTAATTGAGAATTGAAATGTTCTTGGAACATATACTCCTGAAATGACATATGAGAAGGTTAAATAGAGAAGCTAAAACTTTGATCCTTGAAGATAAATGCCAGAAGTTTTAAAATTTTTAAAAGATTTTGTTATTTACAGTTTTAGTTCCACTTCACTTTAAGCTGTTTTGCATTAGTAACAGATAATATTTTTTAACATTAATGATTCATAACAGATAGGAGTTATTTTGCAAAATATTGCCTTAACATTTGGGTTATTAATTGCAGATTAAAGTTAATTTCATCATATCAGAGACAGCTCTCCTAATCTTACCAAATTATGTTTCTGTGCATATCCTAGTAAGAAAAAAAATATCAAATATGTTGGGATGTGCTTACACAATCTTTTAACTTTAAATTACTTGAAACACTTGACCAGTTAACATTGAAGTGAACGAGGTGAAGTTTATCTTACTGCAATACACATTGTCAGGAGAGGAATAAAAGTAAATTAACATTAGGTTCTTTTTTGGCCAGACCTCAGCTTCAAAACTCCAAGTCTTTCATATGTGTAATTCGCAGCAATGTCTATGAACAGTTGTTTAGGAAAACTTTTTCATGCTGCTGTGGAGATGGTGTTTCAAAACTCAGTATATAATTAAATACATGGGATAGATGCTACTGAATGGTAAATGCATGTAAAATTTCCTTTGACAATTCAAATTTAAACTCATTTTATTTCTTATAAATCTTCCAGGAGTATAATTGATTTACCATTTTCTCCAGTACAGCTAATACATTATTTTTATTTCTATGTGGATTTTTATTCAAATTAGAGTTAGGTCTGTTGAAAGGAATTAGCATTACCTGATAGCCAACGTTGAAACATCTGGGGAAGACTGGGCTTTTGGGGTTTTTTTTCCTTTAATCTTTCATCTGTAGCCATATGTGTAAGTAATTGATGACCTAAAAGAATGACCTGTTAATGCCAGGACTATAATTGCAAGTAAAATTAATCTGATAAATTCTGACTCTATCCTAAAAGCATAAAACATTGTCCTTCTCAGGAAGGCTTTGCTGAGTGTCCCAAAACAAACAGCAACAGGGCTAAGCAAACATAAAAAAGGTGACAATGTTAATTGTATAAAGCTTTCAAAGAGAAAATCAGTCTCCCTCAATTGACCAGTGTATGTATACATTGTGAGAATATGCAAGAATGATTCCCCAGTTTCTTTATGTCTTTAAGACTATGTAAGTCTAAATAATACTGAAAATCATTTTCTTCATATTTAATTTAAAGGGCATTTTCAGAAGAAATAAAATTAATTAATTGTCCTAATATTTATCAAAAACCCCTAACCATTTAACCAAAAATTGAACAAAAACATTAAAGCAATGTTATCATTCCACAAGAAAATTTTATCATAGATACAGAAATAATTATTTTGTAGGTTCTATATTTAATTGGTTTATCTTCCATTTTCTGAAATAAAGGAATCTGCCTGTTCCACCTTGTTCTTCTCAAGTTTGTTTTCCACTATATTTACACTCCAGAATGAACAATCTCACTTTATAGCAAAGACATTCATTCCTTTATTATCAGTTTGACCTGCATGCTTTTCAGACCTGTTCATATTCACTTTACATTATCTCCTAAATTATTTACAGATTAGTCTATCTTGCAGGTTTTTTTTTCTCCTTTGATAATAAAACTTTTAACATTCAATCACCTTCTTCTCAAGACTGAAACTTCTTTTTCTTGTGAAAAATTACATTCTAATGGTATAAAATTTAGCCAAGTTGATTAGGTGAACTTTGACTGTGTTACACTCTCACGATCACTGCCTTCTGTTACACTGTGTAACTAGAAGAACACTCTCCACATTTCATCCACTAGCTGCAAACCTATTCAGCCTTTAATCATTCACCTGATCTGCTGTTCTCTATTGGATAAACTCACCTTTCTCTGAGACATTTAAAGTCCTTTTTAATGATTATTCAGTGACCTTACCAATCCATTTTCTATCTTATGAATAGCAGATGCAAATAAAGTCTATCTATCTTGAACTGACACGAGCCCCATTCTTCACTTTATCTACTCATAACAACTGTACTCAGAAAAACAAAAGTAAAGCTAAATAAGCCAATGGTTTGCATAGCTTGTGTATTTATTACTATAAAGCAGGTTCTGTTTTCACCATAAGCTCTAATGTCTCAAGCAGTTGCCAATTCTGTCCTGGCAATGTCTTGTATTTCATTAGCAAAAGCCTAGGTTGGTAAAGGTCACTGCCATATCCAGGGACTTCACTTATTTCCTGCATCATTTCCTATCAATCAAATCAAATCAAATCAAATATCAAATATTATTTGGAGAGAAAAAAATTGGTTTTGCAACAACATTCCAGGGTATGTTTTCTGAACTCAAGACTGAGAAGAGATTCAGAATGCTGCTACTAATATCCTAGAGTAAGCAAGTTCAACTCTTCTTGCTAGAAACCAGGAACTACCAGCTCTCAGAATTTTTGCCTTTCCTCTGTATCTGCCCCTGTTAACTTAGTCTTCTTGATTATTTATTTTTTATATATTTCAAAAAATGTCTCTCTAAACAAGTAGTAGCAATGTAGGGTTATTTTTTTGGTTTGGTTTGAGTTTTGTTTGTTTTCAACTCCTGTAACATGGTTTTGTTGTATAAGGAAGCAGATTTGCCTCCCTGTGGCTCAGAAATATCTTTGAGCATGAAGAATGCTGAAAAGAAAATGCTTCATACTTAGGAGGCAGAGGGAGAAAACAAGGTGTGAGAACTCCAGGCATGTCTCATGGAAGAGCTTTACCAGTGGTGGTAGAAAGCATTAACTGAGAGAAAAAACAAGCAAAACCAAAAACAGAACAAAAAAAAACCCCCAAGCCCAGGGACAGCTACGCCTCATGCCTGCACTTTTAAAAACTCAAACGACAAGATGAGGAAACAAGCTTTGCTCACTTCACTCTGAAGTGAATAGGGAGTGTGCATGAAAACATGACAGGTTTGAGCAATACTGTGAATATTACATTGTAGAGAACAAGTCTATGTCACTATCCCTGCTTCATTAAAAACTCTTTGTGCCAGATTCCCTATCTAAGCGTCCTACGCAAATACTGAACTTTTCTGGGTATCAGTATCTATTAATTAAGCAAAGGAAAAGGGAAAGCTGAACACATCCTCCTAGCACCTCTTGCCATTGAATTCTTGAACTTTATCTCTGATCTTCTTTGCCTTCTCTTAGCATAGTAGCATGAAACAGCAGGGAAAAAAGCACGGAGTGAAGAAACTTCTTGAAGAAGTTTCTTCCGTTTAGAATGCTATCAGCAGTAAATGCAATAGAAATTCAGATACACTGAGTAAACATAAATATAAATGATCAGGTAGTTGAGACTTAAATGGTGTATCTCTAAACTGAAATGTAATACACAGCTATATGCCCTGAGTTCAAATACTCTGGTGAAAAGACTGTACACATCCTTTGAGAAACTGGCAATGAGACCCTAGTGGAGATGTCACCATGACACTGTGCTAGTTGGAGTTGGACAGATTAGACTTATTTGTTAATTATTCCTTAACTCTGGAGAAGAATCAAGGCATGAATTCAAATGAGCTTGCGATTTACCTTGGGAAATCTACTTCAGTGTCACATTTTATGTTACTTTTATATCATATTAGTTTTCAAGGAGCAGGACAAAGAACCCTTCCCATAGAGCACAAGACCCCGTGATCCCTAGGTGCAAGAAATTGGGCAAGGAGGGCAAGAGACTGGCATGGCTGAGTCAGGACCTGCTGGCCAGACTAAGGGGCAAGAAGGAAATGCATGGGCAGTGGAAGAAGGGACAGGTAACCTGGGAGGAGTACAGGGATGCTGCCCAGCTGTGTAGGGATGGCATTAAAAAGACTAAGGCACAACTGGAGCTAAATATGGGAAGGGATGTAAAGAATAATAAGAAAGGCTTTTACAGATACGTCAGCCAGAAAGGGAAGGTTAGGGAAGATGTACTCTCCCCTCACAAGCAAGGCTGACAAAGTTGTAATGATGGACCATGAAAAGGCTGAGGTGCTCAACAACTTTTTTGCCTCAGTCACCACTGGAAATCCCTTCTCAGGCACATCTTGAGTAAAAGGACTGCAGGACAGAGACTGGAGAGGCAAGGTCCCTCCCACTGTAAGAGAAGATCAGGTTCAGGCCTGCTGGAGGAACTTGGACACACATAAGTCTACTGGACCTGACAAGATGCAACCCTGAGTCTTCAGGGAATTGGCTGATGTAGTGGCCAAGCCATTTGCCATGATATTTGAAAGATCATGGTGGTCAGGTGAAGTCCCTAGCATCTGAAAAAAGGGGAACATTACCCCATTTTTCAAAAGGGGAGTAAGGAAGACATCAAGAACTACCAGCTTGTCAGCTTCACCTCTGTGCCTAGGAAGGTCATAGAACAGATCCTCCTTGAAGTTATGTTAAGGCACATGGAAGACAGAGAGGTGATTCCAGACAGTCAGTACATTTTCACCAAAAGCAAGTCCTGCCTGACCAACCTAGTGGCCTTCTACGATGGACTTAATGCATCCATGGACAAAGAGAGTGCTACAGATGTCATCTATCTGGACTTCCGTAAGGCCTTTGACACAGTCGCCCCGACATCCTTCTCTCTAAACTAGAGAGATATGGATTTGCTGGGTGGACTGATCGGTGGGTGAGGAATTGGTTGAATGGTCACATCCAGAGAGTGGTGGTCAGCAGCTCAATGTCTTGATGGGCATCAGTGACAGGTAATGTCTCCCAGGGGTCTGTATTGGGGCCAGTACTGTTTAATATCTTCATCAGTGACAAAGACAGTGGACAGTGGGGTAGACTGCACCCTCAGCAAGTTCATGGATGACACCAAGCTAAGAGGTGTGGTTGACACTCCCGAAGGATGGGATGACACCCAAAGGGATGTAGACAAGCTTGAGAAGTGGGTCCAAGGGAACCTCATGAGGTTCAATAAGAAATGCAAGGTCCTGCACTTAGGATGGGGCAACCCTGTGTATTAATAATGGCTGGGGGATCAAGGGATTGAAAGCAGCCCTGATGAGAAGGTACTGGTAGATTAAAGGCTGGACATGAGCCAGCAATGTGTCCTCGCAGCCCAAAAGGCCAACTGTATCCTGGGTTGCATCAAAAGAACTGTGACCAGCAGATTGAGGGAGGTGACTCTGCCCCTCTACTCTGCTCTGGTAAGGCCCCACCTGGAGTACTGCATCTAGCTCTGGAGCCCTCAGCACAGGAAGGATATGGACCTGTTGGAACAAGTCCAGAGAAGGGTCACAAAGTGATACGAGGTCTGGAACACCTGTCCTATGAGGAAAGACTGAGAGAGTTGAGGTCGTTCAGCTTGAAGAAGAGAAGGCTCCAAGAAGATCTCATTGCCGCCTTTCAATACCTAAAGGGGGCCTACAAGATGGGGACAGGCTTTTTAGCAGACCTTGTTGTGACAGGATGAGGGGTGATGGCTTAAACTGAAGTAGGGTAGATCTAGGTTAGACACAGGGATGTTTTTCCCCGTGAGGGTGGTGAAACACTGGAACAGGTTGCCCAGAGAGGTGGTGAATGCCCCATCCCTGGAATCATTCAAGGTCAGGTTGGATGGGGCCGTGAGCAACCTAGTCTAGAGTGGAGGATGTTCCTGCACATGGAAGGGGGCTTGGACTAAATGACCTTTAAGGTCCTTTCCAACTGAAGCTATTCTGTGCTTCTGTGATTCTGTGACTAAAGTCATTTCCAGATCACTCTACTTATAGTTCTGTTCTCCTGTTGGTTACTTTTGCTTTAAGTTTGGGCAATGATCTATTTTGAAAACTATAGTCACAGAATCACAGAAT
>VZRW01006214.1:68700-98113 GCA_013398125.1 Aegotheles bennettii | reverse complement strand
GATTCTATGATTCTGTGATTTATACTTGCAGCTTATTAGTGTCTGAAATTACACATCCAACTTTTTGCAAATCAGGACTGAAGGCATCCTGACTTGCATATGAGTCTGATTAGAGGTAGTGTATAATAAATTAAAATTATTTTTAATTCTACTCTCAAGTCTTGTTTTTGTTTTCTCTCATCCCACTGCCCTTTATGACTCCTCTGTTATCTTTATCATCCTGTGAGAAATAAACATGATCTTTGCTTGATTTGTAGGCTGTTTTATATTTTGTATCTGTCTAGTACATCTGGGTTCTCATTTTTTTTTTATTTTTCTATTTTTTTCATGTCTGTAAAAAAGATGATGGTGTTGGAATTGCTCCATGACTCTCTCCTCTGATCCACTGTTTGAACTATCATTTTTATTGGACAGTTTCTATTCGAATAAATCTACTGCGTCAGCCATTTCTAACTCTGATTTTTTTTGGACGCGACCTTCATTCTTCTATATTTCATAACAAAGAACTCTGAATAATATGAGAAGTTTACCTAACAGAATTGATTATCTCAGAGGTCTGCTTGCTTAAACACAGCTGCAGTTCCCAGTCCTGTCTGAAGCATAGTTTGACAATGGTAAAACAGACCATGAACTTTTAGTACCTGGTTACCACATGTGCAGAGATTCTGATCTCCACAGAGGAAGTTTTGTTGTTAACATGGAGGAACTTTTCATGTCCTCTGTGTAATTTTACATTCTATTGATACAACCAACCTTGTCTAGCTTTCAAATGAAGTATATCTTCATAAAGATAAAATAACATGTGGCTTCCATTTTTTTTAAAGATTTCTTTTTATTTCCTTTATATTTCATACCCCTTCCAAAGGTTACATCTACTACAAGTAAGAAGTTCTTTTTTTTATGGTTGTCCTTAGGAAGTAATCTAATTTGCAGTAATCAGGAGTAGTGTTATTCCTCCCACATATGTTCAGTTTCCTTTACCTATGGGCTGCTTATCTGTTCGGTAACTAAACTGATCTTACTGTGCAGACTTACCTGGACAGCCTCTACCATATGGATCCCATGAGGGCTCATTATCTCAGATGTAGAACCAGAGGACATGGATAAGATCCTCCTAGGGCCAGCTCAATTTTAGAAGCAGGTCATTTATGTTCATGTAGCTCTTCACACAATCTAGTTAAGTGACTCTACACCACATTAAAAAAAAAAAAAAAAGACACAAAATTTCAAGCAAAACCAGTCGGTGAAAGTAAATGTTCTGTAGGAGAAGAATCTTTGAACATTGTAAGGAGATGCTTTTAGGATTAGCTTTGGAGCCACAAAGTAGGGAGTCTTCTCAGCACACGGAAAAAATGTTCCTGCTAAGTGTTGCTGCTGCTGCCACCTCTCTTGATCTGGGTGTGGTGAGGTTTATAGAGTGGCCTCATAATACACCCTGGGTGTATGCAAGCCTTTAGTCTGTCCTTGCTGTGATCCAATCCCCCTGGCTCACATTCCCAGACAGAACATGTGCCTGCTCCCCATGATAGTCCTTCTGTCCACTAACATTCTCCAGTTCATTATCCAGTGTGCTCATGCTTGTCTTTGCCAAAATGGATCCTCAGGGACTACCCACACTTTTTAAGTTTAAAAGTATTTAACTCAGCTAGTGTTTTCTCTTGCTTCAGAGGACAATGGCAAACTCTTGCTTTCTCTGCTGTGACTGTATTAGAAAACTAGACATTTGCTTAAAGCACCTACATTGGATATGTGAAGTTAGATGGAATTAATAAATATGACCAAACAATTTCTGGTTTTCAGTAAAAAATTATGAATATATGTTAAATGCTTGCCTTTCTATTAATAAACAAATTCTACACTTCATTGATGCTTTTATTTTATATGCTTGATGTGAAATTTTTCTCAAATAAGTTTTATGTTTCACTACTTTTCGTGACTGATCCTCCAGAAGATTATCACACGTTACATACGGCATCTAAAACATAAAATAGAACTTCTGATCTTACTCTTTCTTATTTAGTGTCATCCCTAAAATCAGAGTACCATTTCTGAAAGCATTATGTCCAAGTCACTTAGCATACACTTTTTAAATTCATTTTAGTAAATAAGCAATATATAACTTCAAACCAGATTATAACTTAGAATTGTATACTTTCAAAGCTGAAATGTAAAATGTTTTCTCCTACTGGAGAATTTTTTTTGAAAATTAGTACAGTTTATGACAGTCAATTGTTCTGAATAGTGATAAAAAGGAATCACAAAGTGAGTCTGAATTTTTTAATCCAATTCTAGAATTCACTTCAGGTCCTTTATAAAAGTCTTGCCAGTGTTCTCTTTATCAGTCTAATGTTACACTAATAATTTCCACAACTGTGGTTAGTACAGAAAAAAATAGTGAGTTTTTTAGTAAAAACAATGGGTTAGAGGGAGCTAGAAAGATATTGTGGATCTGAGTTATGGTCAGAGAATAGACTTTTCCATTCTGTGGGAGATATCACAGGATGCTGAAGGTCAGGCTAAGCAGGCAGGAGAACAGGGCTCGTGGTTCTGTAGCACAGGTCAGTTCAGGAACAGAAACTCTGGAAGAAAAACAAAAGTGAGGAGGAATGGGGAAAGAGAGAATGTGTCAGGGAGAAATGAAAATGTAGGGAAGGAAGTTCTGATATTTTTTAGTGCACATTATAATGATGCTAGGGCTCTGAACAGGACCAGGCTATAGTTCTCCAGGTCTTCTGTTTTCCCCTTTTTAAAAATGGGGGTTATGTTTCCCCCCTTCCAGTCAGCGGGAACTTCACTAGACTGCCAAGACTTTTCAAATATGATGAGTAGTGACTTAGCAACTTCATCTGCCAGTTTCCTCAGGACCCGTGGATATATCTCATAAGTCCCTGCACATCAGGACTTGTGCACCATCAGGTTCCGTACGTGGTCTCAAACCTCATCTACCCTTACCGTGGGTGGTCCTTCATTCTCCCAGTACTCATCTTTGCCTTCCGTGTCTTCGGCGGTGTGGCTTGAGCACCAAAGGGAGAAGGCTGAGGCAAAAAATCATTGAGTACCTTAGCCTTCTCTATATCCCATGTGACCAGGTCTCCTGTCTCTTTCCAGAGAGGGTCCACATTTTCCCTAGTCTTCCTTTTATCACTGATATAGCTATAAAAGCTCTTCTTAATGCCCTTGGTGTCCCTGACCAGAATTAATTCTGTCAAAGACTTAGCTTTCCTAACCTGATCCCTGACTGCTTGGACAATTTCTCTGTATTCCTCCCAGGCTGCCCGTCCTTGCTTCCACCCTCTGTAGCCTTCCGTGATGCCAATAGGATTATAGCCCTGCAGGCACATGCACATCTCTAACTCCTGCTGTTTATTCCACATGCTGTGTGTGTTTGCATTGAGGCATTTAAGTTGGGCCCCCAATGAAGCTGACTTTGTGGCTGAAGTGGTGGGAATTCCTTTGAGGTGTTATTCCCCAGTGCTTCCCTGTTGGCTTCTACTACCTCAGGAGCCCCTTCTCCATAAGATTCTGGGTGTGCTGCAGTGTGTCCAGCACATTTCTAATTAACAGGATGAGGGCCTTCGCTCGCACCCTGTCCCTCTAATCTTAGTGTGACATCCCCCAGATTGTCACAAGGAAGCCTAGTATTGTCCCCCTCTTCCTTCAAATCTAGTTCAAAGCCCTGTCAATGAGCCCCACAAACTCCTGAGCAAAGACGCTCTTCCCCTTTTGAGAAAGGTGGATCCCTCTGACACCAGCAAACCTGGTTCTGTATAAGTCATCCCATTATCAAGAAACCGAAAGTTGTGGCAGTGACATCAGCCATGGAGTCATGTGTTAATAGACTTGATACATCTATTTCTTCCAATGTTGCTGCCCACAACTGGAAGAAGAGAATAAAAAATAACCTTTGTCCCAGCTTCCCTCACCAACTCTCTCAAGTCCCTGAAGTCTCTTTTGATATTCCTTGGGTTATGTGTTTCAGCTTCATCACTGCCCACATGAGAAAGAAATAATGGGTAATAGTCTGAGAGCTGCACCAGGCTAGGAAGTTTCCTAGTGATGTCTTTAACCCAGGCCCCAGGGATACAGCAGACTTCTTAAGAGGAGGGTCTGTCTGTCATATTTGACCCCCTGTTCCCTTCAGAAGAGAGTGACTTACCATTATGACCATACTTTTCTTTCTGTTTGAGGTGGTTGTGTTACAGGGGGTAGGCCTTTATGGTTTTGGCAATACCTTTGCTGTAGGTGGGCTATCTACTCCTCTCAAAATAAGTCTAACTTCAAACACCATCAAAAAGCTTTATTTGGTAAATTAAACTAATGTTTCTGTTTATTTTTGGTTTGTACTTTCACTGTGGCTACATCTTATAAACACAGTACAAGGATGCATATGCATCTCTATCAATTTCCTGATCAGTAAGTAGCTGCTGAAGACATTATTTGTGGATGCTTCCATTCCTCACAGTAACACTGTCACACCAAAACCATTCTTTTTATGAAAACCCCACAACTGTCTAGCATTCGCGATAGTGAGGATATAGAGCCACCTGACAGTGTGGAAGAAGGCATTGTACAGCAAACCATCACCCAGGAATTTCAGATTTTATATGAATGAATGAAACAGTCATTTCACAAAGTGGTTTCACAATGTATCTGCAATTGTTTATATATTTTCTTAATATTTTCAGATACAATTAAGGATGTTCTTTTTATTCATACACATACCTTGTCTTTTCCTGTAATCTGTTACACTGTTGTCCTCAATAACATCTTGTGGTACTAGTTACAAAGATAAATTATACTATATAAAGTTCTCTTTTATCAGTTTTATTTTTGTTGTCATCCAATTCTATTAAATGTCCCCATTACTCTTCTGTAGAAAATGTTTTGAAAGCATCTGATTGAATCCCTAATAATTTTCTGTTGTTAATACCTCATTATACTGAGCACTACTTAGCTTGAATTACAGATACCAGAATATTGTCGTGAAATTCATGTATGTAGTCTTCCAAGTTATCCACTTCTTAACTCCAATAGGCATCTGGAAAAAAATGTTAGTATTATTCACATCTGTCAAATAAAGATTTTTTTCCTTAATAATAACCAATACTTTTTTCCCCTTCATTTTCCAGCTGAAAGGATTAAGTACCTTAAAACCTGAGATCTTTGAAAACTGTGGGAGTTACAGTTAAGGGAAAGTATGAATGTATCAAGTTCCTGCTACTTAATCCCTGTTTATTAAATGTACTATATACCCTATAAATTAAGGAGTTTGAGGGCTCATTCTTGCAAACTGTTAATCCATTGTGCATTGAAAACTGGGAGACTGCAAACATATGTAAAGACTACTAATAAAGAAATTGGTAGCTGTTGTTTAGGAAAAAAAATTAGGAAATGCTAAGTCACAATTTAAATAATTATTGATAATTGATAGTCTGACATTTCAGCTAACTCAACATTTAAAAAGGTAGATTTTATGATTTATCACAGAATAATTTGAATAAAATATTTTTAAGATAATTGACAGTGATTTCTCAGAGATTTTAAATAATACCAGCAGATTATCTTTACTGTTTGTAAAGGAATTTCATGTGATGTGTTCCAGTGCTAGATCCACCATACAATGAAAAAATTGGTACGAACGATGTTCACTACACTTAAGGGACGTTAAGTTTTGTATTTTTTACAACAGACTGTACTGGAGTGTTTCACAACATGTTCTTGGTAATAATTTAGGGGATAAGTAAAACCAGTATTTGGCAACTGCTTCTGAAGGCAGCAATTTTGCACTGATACAAGCTGTGTGTGCCTTTGTTTAGATCATTAATCTACATTTCTCAAAATCAGTCATGTTGAGAGGGGTTTAAATTGGTCCAGAATTTGGCCTTTGTGGCACTGTTAGTGTTTAAAAGAAAATTTGGAAGAAAAATTACGTAATATTATAAAACAGGACATGTTAGAAACACAGTAGGTACTAGGAAGACACCTAGGCAAAACCAGGATAAACATATTGACTGATATTAACATACATAGACTTAAGTGGATCTTCTATTAAAAGAAAGCATAGAATCAATGGTTAGCAGAGTTTGATTTGTTGTTCAACAGATATGAGTCACAACAGATACAATAACAAATACAAATTTCCATTTTGTAACAAATAAAATGTTTACTCTAAAAGATATTAAAACATAATTTCAATTTTTCTCCATGACAGAAAACATTCTAAACAGAATTCTAAGGATTTAAAGCAGGATTTGGTGTTGACAGCCTGTGTCTAGATTCAGAAGACAACTATATTTCACATGGCTGGTGGCCACATTATGTAGTTTTTTTATACTGTTTGAGCTTGTAGCAACTTTATTTTTCCTGTTTAGATTCTGCTGAACTTTTTAACTTCATCTTAATAAATAAATAAATAAATAAAATATTTTCCTTCAGAAAAGAGCATGTATGACTCAAAGCATGTATGACTATAACAGCCCTTAAATGTGCCATTAACACTTTTTCATTAATTTTGAAATGGGAAGGAGCCAAGAAATTTTGCTGACATACAAATCAGTTTGAAATTGGTTAGTTATCCCTTTTCCCCTCTTACGTGGTACTGGCATTGCACAGGAGGATTCTCTGTGATTGTACTCTAGTCACAATGCTGCTACCACAGCAATAATGAATAGGGAAAATCAGAGAGAATGCTGAAGTTGTTAAAAAAGGTTACATCGAACCTGGATTATAGCAAAAGCAAAGTTTTCTGTGCCCTGTTGAGAGGCCAGAGCTCTGTCTCTGTCATGGAAGAGATTTTTTGTCCTTAAAGAAAGAGCATCCCAGAATGCAAGCCTGTTTGAATGAGTTCTTTAAACGTGTCCTCTTCATGTTTCTAGCTCTGTCACAGATGTAGGAGATCAAAAGGCGGGTTTTAGTTAACTGCTACAAAGATTCAAACATCAAGAATAGATGCCTGTCAGATAGAGGATATATAAAAATTATATTGCGTTAAGTGATTTAATAACAGTGAAAATATTATGTTGAAGAACTCCAACAGATCAATTGCCCTGCAGTTAAGTAGCTTCTTCTGAGATCAAACCATTTGAACAAATAATTTGAATGCCTTTCTCTAATCAAAACTGCAGAGACAATAAACCCTGGTAGAAAGACAGAAGAACTTGATACGACAACGTTCACAAGTCACACAGTCCTGCCCAGAACAAATTCTCAACAGAGTGCAGACCTACACTTTTTTCAAAGTTGTGTGTGTTTCCGGAAGAAACAGGTGAGTCTAGGAATTTTCCTGATAAATTTCTGAAGTCAATAGAATGATTCCTTCCAACATTGCGCTGTACTCTGTCAGCTCATAATTAACATCAGAAATACAAAAAGCAGCACATAATGCACGTATAGGAAAAGAAGATGGTTGTAAATTTGCTCTTTCTTTCTAGTCATAACTTTAAGAAGAAATACTTGAAGTCATACATTTTGATCATACATTTTGATCATACATTGATCAAATATGTTAGAATTGCTTTTTCACAGATAGGCTGCTGTTTCCAGTCCAATAACCTTGGACTAATAAAAATCCATTCTTAGATCTGCCTCTTGTTTAAGTTTCTAGATAAATATAAGAGTAAGAAAATCTGTAGAAAGAGCAAACATTCATACACAAACATGGCCTAGAATAATGTTAACATCTCTGCATGAGATTTACAACATACTCATACTGCTGTATGCTGTGACCAATGGTGTAAATCAAACACTTCGCTTTGATCAGACATTGTATTTTAATTTCATTCTTGGCCATCATGGTAATACAATAGGAGGTCATATGTCAGCAGTGACTGAAAAGATATGTAATGACCATTGTTATATCATATTTGCAGACTTACTGAGGTACACATTGTAGTCCTGCATGAATTTATACCACTTCAAGGGTCTCTCTGGAGAGTGTTGCTGAATCTACAGGGTGTTTCAAAAAGAGGGACCCATTTGGAAAGGAACTTTAATTAAAGTTGGGTCCTCTTTTTGAAACACCTGTATATTTCTGCAGGAAGGTATCTCAAGTACATATAATAACCTTTTCATACTTGAATCCCATTGCCAAGGCAAGAGCTGGTATATCACAGAGCAGAGTCTTCCTGAATACTAATTTCAGGCAATGGGGGTAGGGTGGAGGAGGGCACTCCACGGCAAAGTTTGCAGAAGGGTCACGTGGCAGTGTAGAAATATGGGGCCTCATCTATTGTATTCCAAACAACTTTTCATCACTAGCAGTCCAAATTTGTGAATACAATCATATTTAACTCCATCAGTGATTTCTGACACTACAGATAGTGGGACAATTTATGCACTTGAAGTTAAGCATATATACAAGCATTGTAATGATCATGGTCGTAACTTTTTTCTTCACACTATTTAAAATAATTTAAAATTATTTTTTCAGTTCTTAAAGACCTCAAGATGACACAGCTGGAAACATGTTCCTGCACTTATTCCTAAATGTATGCAGGTATTGACTTAATGGTTGTGACCTCAAATTCCTGGAGACACTTCATGCTAGTATCAGAGCAGTATATAACTTCTTTTTAAAGAGAATAATAACATTTGATAGAAATAGAATGTATTTAAACAAAAGAGATACAATTTTCAAGTGGAAATGCATGCCGAGGGCTCATGTGCAGTGAGGTATTTATTGCCAAAGGTGTTACCTGGATTACAGAATTATTTCTACATCTCTTTTCACAATAAATAGCTCCCCTGTGCCACTTAAAAAGGCCATGGCATTCACTTCATTTCATGAAGAATAAGCAGCTTGTCACTTGGATGGGATAGAATTTATTCCTATTCACTATTTTTTTCTTTCCAATTGTGAAATAATATTTTAAGATGCCTGAGAAAAAATCTTTTATTCAATATGCTAAATGAGTTTTAAATGGAGTGGGCAAACTTTTTTCTAAAATAAAAAAGAAATGTTTACCATTAACTCATAATTTCCAGATTTCTTTTTGTTGTTACCAAAGCCATACTTAATTTTTTTTTCCTTGAAAAATGTTCTACTCTGAGGTCCTGATGTTCTGCAAGTATTTGGATACATTTCCTCAAATTTTAGGATGGACCAGACTACATCACCATAGTGATGTAGAGAGGTATATAAGGCTGGATCTAGATCTCTCTTCTGTATCGTTATCAGCATATCCTTTAATCACTGACATGTGGTGAACACATAAAGATAAAATGTTTGATTTTATCCCACAGCACATCTTTCTGATTTTAACTTTCAATGGTTTGTGTCAGTTTACATATTTTGAATTGAAATCTAACAGACACCTGTGAGACTGACACTTACTTACAAAATTAAAAATCTAGACAAGTCATTAAGTAGCTGAAGGAATTTGTCTGAGACACCCTAGAACAGAAATCTGCTTTCATATCTATGAAAAAAGTTGTAGCCATGACAGGTTAAACTGAGCCCAAACAATAACTGCTTGAAAAAGCACATTCCTCAAGTGGCTTTCTACTGGTGTTCTTGCATCTTCTAATAATCCAAAAGATGGAAAACAAAAGACTTCACAAAACTTGTACTGATCAATAAAAATAAATCTTGTATTGAAAAGCTCATAGCTTGAAAAGTTGATGAATACAAGTCTTCCTAAATACAGTCAGCTGCTATTTGCTACCAATCATATTTAAAGTGAGTAAATATGTTTCTAGAAAGAGTACACTGTTTTAAAGAGGTTTTTGACCTTGAGATGGCTGGGTACAGGAAAACCATGCCCAAAATAAAGTGTTGAATGTTAAATAATGATCCTTCTGAACTCATATAAGCTTGCTACCTCACACTTTATTGTATACTGAACAGCATTTCTCCCATAAAAATCTGCAAAATAAGTACCAAAACAAAACCATTTCCATCTATAATTTCAGTAGGTATGCTACATATTGTTGCCACTTACAGTCTTCAGACTCTGCTTGAACTAACAGGTGAAGAAAAAAGGATATTTACTATTTTACTGACACTGTCTGTTTCAGCCAAGATTGTGCTTGATCCTGCATACAGCTAATATGGATTCTCAATTGATTTTTCAGCATCAATGGATATATAATCACTTTATATAATAGTTCCTACTCTTATCAGACATGAATCTGAGACACATCACTGAAGGAAACCTTCCTGAGGTTTGCAGAACACTGTGGAACACTGGCAGAGCAGAATCCCAAGTGGATGTCTACTCTGCAGCTGAGTGAGGCTATCATGAAGGTAGATAATGTAAGTATTCTCTTATTTTAATACTTCATGTTATATATTTATATATTTATTTATATAAAAAAAGCTTTTCAGTCTCTCATTATTCAGCTGTACTTAAATTAGACAGGCAGTGTAGTCACACAGTTCTGAAACTAAAGAAGCAATAGGAAGCATATGATAGCATAGATTATTACAATATCACTAAACAGTACGTTTTTTTCTCCCCTTCTGTAATTAGCAGAATGCTCATGACAAAAAATATATTTTTGTGCATGGATTTAAGGTTCCTGCAAGACATTGTTAACCTCACCACTACAAGAGACAGAAAAAACACTGAATTTTGGCAATTTACGGCTGACTTCTATGAAACAAGACTAAATCACTGCTAAACTCTGCTTGTGTGTGCATAAAATACATCACAAAAGGGGAAATCACTTTTCCTTCCTCAGCATTTTTCTACATGACAGTTGCTAAGAAGTCCAGAAACAGATAAAGTGATTTTAATTTTTCTCTTGGGTCATCAGAAAAGCTGTGTCTGCATAACTATTTTTTCCCCAAATCGCTCCTTTCATTGGGAAATAAAAACAACTGTATAAGGCCACACTAAATATCCATCTCTCCAATGGTGAGCAGTGATGGATGCCTGGGGAAGAGAAATGAGGAGAGGATGAGCAGTCTGTGAGACTTCTCCAAGATGCTTCCACAGTTGTCTTCCCCTGTTGGTAATGTTACAGTTCACCATCAAGAAGCTGCCTCTGATGAATGCACATGGTAGCTTGCTTTTGTATGAGCAGTGCTATAATTAAACTTTAAGGATACCCTTTTCAAAAGTGTTAGGTGCAAGAATTGACTAGAAAATACCACTGGTCTTTGGCATGTGTTTGCCTTAAGAAAGAACCAGGCTTTGTGGATAACCTCATGGACCAAGGCACTAAAGAAATTAATTGCAAGGCTTAATCTAAATGATAGGTGCCAACCTGGGAATTCAGAACTTCATTTGCATCCTGTGCTCTACAGAGAGGACGAGTGACAGGATTACAAGAAGAATAATTTTGCTGATGGCATGGTGCAGTAGGGTGCTGGAGCTGGAAGCCCACTTCTGCAGCCCAGAGGTATTTCACAGTGGAAGATGAGAACTTGACAATGGCTTATCCTCATCTCTCCACTGGTATTACTGTGGTGGTTCCACTTGTATGGAGAGCTGAAGGATCCGGGCAGCAGCTCTCCTGAATCCTTTTTCTGTAAGAATGCAAGCAGTGTGGAACAGACCACAGCAAAAGGGAGCAGCCAATCTATAGCTATGAGACAGGGTGTTAGTGGGGACACTAGGAAGTGGTTGAGTGGTTTGGAGGACTGACTCAGAATAAAAGAGCAGTCAGAGATCCTCTTTGGGAGGACTTCAGTCAGTTGAATAGTGCAATTGGAAATGGGAGGAACATGTGGAAAAGAGTGAATGAGTCTCTTTCCCCATGTGAGTATCATTTGAAGGGGGAAAGAAAAATGAAAGGCAGGAGAGGTTAAAGTGACTGTTAAATAGAAGCACATTTCTTGCACATAAAGTTTTATTGTGAGGGTTGTGTTTATGGGCCTAGTGAGAAGGGCTGATTAAATGGCAGGTTAATAAAGGGACAGCATGTGGTTTCTGACCTAGGTGGAGGAAAGTTATAAGGTGGGAGAGAAAAAAGTCTGACTAAGGGCCAAGTATGGAAAGAGGAAATCTTACATTGACATAGCTCATAATCAGTGTTCCTTATTTAATATGGAGGAAGCTGTTTCAGAGAGGAAAAAGAAAGGTGGCATGTTCCATTGCTTTACCACCAAGGCTAGTAAATTCATGACTAGCATCTATTGTCAGACTATAGTCAATACCTCAGGTGACTGTGACTTCTGTGTCCTGAATTTCAAAACTTCTCGCCTAGCACAAAGGAAGCACATTACGATAGCACCAAAGACATATATAATAAGGGTATAAAGAACTGAAAGTTTTGTAGGTAATTTTGTATGTTAAAACTGATTCTTTTACAAAGGTAAGTGACCAAAAATTGAAGAAAGAAACCAGCAAAAAATTTACAGTGGTGCTTTTAGTATAAGTCTGTACAATAATTCAATTATAATATTACTGTGTAGTAGAACTATGGATAACATGAGAAGGATGTTATAGCTACTGTAGCATCTGGTCAAAATACAGTCATATCTCCAAGCATCTAAGAGCTGGCATTTTATTTCTATTTGTCATACATCTACACTTACAAGAGTACTGGCGGTCTCAACTAACTGAAGTGGTTCCTTTTATTGTATTAGCTCAGCCTAGTGTCTTACTGACTTTGAAACCCCTGCCATCATTCTCACTATGAAAGCTAAAATATACATGAATTGGGAAGAATGGAGGGAAATCCATTTGTTGTCTGTGCATGAAACCACAGGTCAAACTGTTTAACTCTGATGTAACCATGTTTTGCCAAAGCTTCTACATATCTGTGAAGTCTGTGTTGGTGTTTGCCAGGCAAATTCCATCTACTTGAATCATGGCAGACACTTCTGTATCACTGAATACTTGTCTGTTGACTTAGCATTTCCTGAAATGTAACCTTGTTTGACATACGGTCTTGGAAACGCCTATTTAGTGCAGCAAATTATCATTTCCAGTGCTTCCTCAGCACTTTTGGCAAATACCACTCTTTCGGCAGAAGTCCATTATTTTTATGGAAATTTATAGACTTGCTGCTCTAGAATGGAACATAATGACAGGATGCCCTCAAGTGGCAAAATATAAACTCCACCCAATAAAAATTAAAGTGGCTAATGTATAGACATTCCCTGGTTCAGATATTGGCACTCTAAGTGAACTTAAATATCTTCTAGTCTTAAAATGGCATTGAATAGAAATGAACTTCTGATTTTAATCTATTTCCTGGGGCAAGAAAGAAGTTCCCAAACCTGAAAGATTGTCTAGGTTTTAGCCTACATGGATTGATTAATTTCTTGCCTACAGTATTAACTTCTAGTTCTTTCACAAGACTAACTAAATCTTCATATACTTCCTGGTATTCCTAGATAGAAATGATCAACAAACAGTGTAATTGCATGAATTCTCATATATTTGTATTAATTCAGGCATGAGCCTTGTATTTCAAAACCGTACTCTCCCAAGCCCTATGAAAATTAAGTGCATTAATGTATTCATAAAGAATCACAGATGATGATTTATAGGTTCACTGTTCTTTGGCAATACAGCACATATTTACACAAATCTTCTGAATGCACAGGAATTTGGCTTGCACTGAGAGACAAACCTGGTAACAACAAAAAGAAATATTCGATAGTTGGTATAAATTTATTTTTTAAATGTTCTTCAACTCTTAATAAGAATTTTCATTCTCATTCCCCTTAAAAAACCCCACAAAACCTAGAAGATTTGACCAACTCAATTTACTTTTTTCCAGTAACCTAACAGAGGTTTTGTAATGAATAGCATTACTACTTTGTTAATATAGTTGCTTTATCTTATGTAAGATAAAACCAATAGGCTTTGTAAGTAAGCTGGAGGTACACAAGATTTGTCTGCTTAGTAGAACAGAGCAGAACTTTGTGGCTGCTATCGATTCCTCTTTATGCTTTTTAACTAAACAAATCTCATCTGAAAAAATATTGGAAAATAAGTGACAAGTGTCTCAGCTAATTCAAAACTCTTCTTTTTTAAAGCCACTGTTTATCTAACATCTGAGGTTTCTCTTCATTAGGTCTGTAATCTTCTTGAAACCTCCTATTTCCCAGAGAACCCCAAGTATTTCCATATAAGTTTTTAAGTAGGTAATTCTACATACATTCATGAGGCTACTGTGACATCATCCACACTGCACAAGGACAAAGGACTTGTCTATGAAAACATCATGCCTTTCAGTCGTCTTTTGCAGTGAACATTTTGCATGAAGCTGAAGAGGTTTTAAAACAATGTAGATAAACTTATTCTGATCTTTGGAAAAAAACAAACAAACAAACAAACAAACCCCAGAAAATCTATGGAAAATCATTAATGTTACCCTAGGGAAATGATGCTGGAATAATTCTCTTTTTGCACAACACATTTCCCTGACTCCCCGCTCAGGCAGCTACGTGCCCACATAATGTGGTCCTTGCCCTCTTACTCTCCCCTTCTGACTGCCTGGGTCAGTCTTTACATAAAAGAATCCAAGTTCAACCTACAAAGCCGTCTCTCTGTCTTTATTTTCATGGCAGACACTTTTATATCAGAGTACTTTCATCACAGTGGCACCCATACCAGAGCCACAATACTGTAGTTAAGGGTCTGTTCTTTGGCATTTCTATTCTAAAGCACTATTGTATGAGGTTGCTCAGCAGCTAAAATTCCTTCCATGCTGAGACTTGGCATACAAGTACTTAGCTCAAAAGCAATTTATTTTTTTTAAAAAATTTTGGTTTTAACTCCCATGTGTCCCTTTGGAAAATGTAAAGGTGAAAACCTGTAAATTCTGGTTGTCTTTGAGTGATTGCTGGCTTTGCGACGGTGTGATTTTTACAATGAAATATGGCATGCTGTTTGTCAGTAACGCAGATTAAATAGTTTTCAGGGACTATCTGAAATCCTTGGATTGCCCTCTATGAAATGAGTAAAACAAGATACAGTAGTAATTTTGTCTTTTGAATGGATCCTACATTTGCTGAAGTGTGAGGGTGCATTCCTATAATGATAATTTTTAAACATTATAGTGATGGCTATTTTAGAAGTATAGATTAAAAAAAAAAAAGTAGATACAAATCAGAATACCTTTAATGTAAGAATAGCTTTAACCAGGAGATCTAGGAGATAAAACAGTTGCCACATGGAATGAAACAGATTCTTGTCTTCTCATCCCTTGATGAAACATTCTATCTAGCAAGGTTCACGCTAAGGATTTCACACCATCGTTTGAAGTCATTGTTAGGGGTTACTCATGATGGCAAGGTGCCAGACTGATGGACTTTTGGTCTGTTCTCGTGTGGGTAAGAATGGAAAGGGTGCCGGGCAGCTTAATGTGGATTAATGGTGCCACTGTAAATTATATCACTGTTATTTCAGAAAAGGCAGGAAAACACTGAACCATATTACATCAGCATATTGATTTACAGTTGTTATACACCCGCAGACAACACTAGTAACAGAAAAAATAGATTAAATACACAAAGTATTTTTGGGTTTTGGATTTTTTAAAATCTTTTTAGAAGTGATGAAAACCTGGGGGTTTTGTTTTAAGAATTGCTTTCAGATTATATAGATTTCCAGGAAAATACACATACAAAACATGACTGAGGGAAAAACTTACCCATGTCAGGAAGGAGTAGCTTGGGAAGCCATTTCATTTCCTTTGGACATCATGGTTTTCCTTGAAAACTGACACTAGGAAACCAGAATCCTTTATTTACTCTCAAGTGTTAAATGCCAAAGGTAAATGATGTACACTTTTTCCAGAAGATACCTCACTGATCATACCCAAGCTGTCTAGACAGGCTTTTAAGATGTCTGTTAGTCTGTTTGCCTACTGGAAGAGTGATATACAAACACATGTGACCCTTAGTCCTTTTCACCTGCCATGCAGGTATTCCAGTAAACATTGCAGTCCACTAAACTAAGCTGTCCTTAAAAACATATTAATGCCCTAAAACTACTTTTTAAGATATTTGCTTCTGTGAGAATATTACACTTATATTTACTGTCCCTTACATCTCTGCTTATACAATCCACTATACCTTTAAAGATACAATAAAAGCATTAGGTACTAAATGTTGTCTATTATGAAAACTGTTTGTATTTATATAACATTTTCTTTCCCAATTTTTCTGCCCAAGGAATATTGGATTTATACCTTTAAAGGCATCATTTTTTCCTGCTGGGAATACAAACTGACAAATTCTAAAACCATGTCCTACTTGGTTCTGCAATTCCTTTGTGAGTATTACAGGTAGGTGGAAAAACTGTGGCCATGCATAAGACTTGAGAATTCAAGGGTGGCTTCTCAGAATCAGGCTGTGATAAATAACACGCTGGTTCTTCAAAGCTTCTCCTTCTGGGAATATCTAGCATCAACAGCACCCCTGAAAATGGCGGGGCAAGATACTGGTAGTCCAACAAAAAGAACATCATGTGAGAGATAAAGTCCAAAAACATGTGTCTATGTTTGTAAAAGCATGCTCAGTCCCACCGCCTTCCATTTTCCTAGAAACTCAAACAGAGAAATATAATTGGAATAGCAGCAGAACTCCAATTCAAAATCAATTGTCTGCAGGAACAGTAAAGAACCTTTTTGAATATCAGTTAGTGATGCTTTTTGTGTGTGTGTAAATAACCCCTTTTTTCAAGTGTAGTTTAGCATGATAATCAGCTCTTTTTTAACAAAATGTACAAAATATCTGAAGCAATTAGACTGTATTACTGTCTGATTACACCAAATGGTAATTTTCAAATCAGAGCTACTGAATTTTCAGGAGCTATACAATCACAAATTAGTAAGCTCTTAAATTAGTGGGCTTCTGCTGGAATCACTGCAGTACAGCAGTGTGAACACACTTCTGTAATACACCCAATTAGTAAATCATCCTGTTCCTCATTACCTAATTAAAGATTGCTTTTCTTTTTACATGTTTTTACACATGTTTATGTGAGTTTGGGTGTTTATGAATATGTATAACCTACTCATTTATGGAGTATTGTTTCTGTATTATGAAACTGGAAAGCCCTTCTTCTCACAGTGGATCTTTATGAGGTTCTTAATTGTGTAGCAAATGCAGGTGATGGGTATGTGGAGATTAAAACCAGATGTCTTACTCTCTTGATCTTTAAGTTGTCAGCTAGTGGCACTCTTTTTTTAACTAAGTCTGTTTAATCATTTCTTCTTTCAAAAGAATGTTCTGTGTTTTGCTTTAATGATGGACGCTATTTCCTGCCTTACAAGCTGTGAAGATTGACGAGAAATTTTAACAAATTAAAGAGATAAGGAACATTTTGATTAAACATCCTAAGTGTTCGAGGAACAAGAGTGAATAAATACATCACAAAATGACAGGATAAGGCCACTGTATAAATAGCTGAAAAAAAAACAGTAATGACATTTTTGTAAAGACATAATTACACTAAATGAGTCATTAAGAATATTCAAATTCATATGAATTTTTTTAAGCACAGAGAAAATAAAGAAGCAAATCCATCTAAGGAATTTTATGGAATTTTAATGTCTGGTTATGTTTTTATGTCAATAAAACTCCAATTCAAATTTCAGTTTTGGTAAATTTTCAATAACTTTGTAAAAATTCCATTGAGTACACAGAACTAGATTCTGCTTTATTTTATTTCTAAATAAATAAGTAATGTTCTGAAGGAAAAATTACTTATACTAGTTAGTTATTAGCTATGTATCTTTCTATTTTAATAATCACACTTTTTGAAAACAATGCGAAAAGCTTGTTTCTTTATGTTTTAGACATAGGAAACATATGCAAAAATGTTGAAAGTTTTCATCAGTTGACAACAGGGAGGAATATTTGAGAATATTAATTGATTGTAAGACTATTGTGAGCCAGTAACAGGCTGTGACTGTGAAAAAAAGATGAATGATACTTTAAGAATTTCAAGGATGCGTAGTGAAATATCAGTGTTATAGTACTGGTTGGTCATCTGGAATTCTATGGGCAGTGGCAGTGGGTGCTACATACCAAATATGAATCCAACCCTGAATGAATTCAGAAAAGGGTCATTAAGATAATCAGGTGAATATATTATTTAACTTTTGGGAAGAGAGTTAAAAAAAATCAAAACATAGTTAGTCTAATATAGAGGGATTGCATTGCTATCTGCCAATACTATAGACATGTACAAGAAGCAAAGCTCCTTTTCAGTGAAGGTAAAAGTAAGACCAGAATAAAAATGGCCATTTGAATTGGAAAATTAAAAGTTTTTTAAGAGAACCCTTCAGTATGATTAGAAGGAAGCATCACATTACATATATGTGTAACTTGAAGCTATGCATAGGATATGTCATGGTTTCATGTGATGTGAAGGTATTGGATTTGATGACATTAAAGTAACAATTGCAACTGGGAGAGAAGTTGTGTGAGGTCCTGGTCCACCAACTGTTAATTTAGCACCAACTGACTTGAAAAAACCTGACATGTAGCAATTAATTTTCTACTTTTTTTCCAAATAGTATCCATGCCCATAAAGTTGCTTCCAGTCCTGTACACTCTATAGCTAACTGCTATCTCAAAAGAGCACAAAAGTTGTGTTTGTGTTTTCAAAATTTATCAGTGTCTGGTGTACAAATGTGGACTAAAAAAAGAATGAAAATATACTCTCCCTTTCTTGGGTGGCTTCCCTCATTTACTGCTCTTCTCTAGCCAGGTCCAGCCTGACTCATGCAGCAACATAGTACACTGAGGCTGATCTATTTGCAGTTGAAGCAAATATATAAAGAGCAAAGTTAGTGTGTTGCAGTGGCTGAAACTGATAGACCTTTACACATGGAAATCCAACATACAGTAATTAAGAGAAGGTTTGTTTTGTGTTTGCATTCCATGCACAGCAACTTGAGTTTCTCAGAGCTAAACTGTCCACCATATCTATCTGCACTGTTCTTTTTCCCCCTTTGATATGAGGGGAAGAATATGTTATTACCATTTACCCCTAGCATGGGTATATCCCTGACCCTTTTATTTCCAGCATACCAGTCACTGTACAGACAGGAAAAAAAATAAAAAATAAAATGTCCTTTGCTCATGGATTTTGATACCTAAAGATTCAATTTAATGTGAGAAATCTAGATGAGGGTCATTACTTGAACTACTCACAGCTCATCTACAATTTATAGAGCAACAACAAGGATATAAGCATGCCTGAATCTCCAGAGGGACGTGAAGGAATGGATGAGTAACAGCACATTTCTAAAATCTACTGTGGACCTAAAAGTGAGCCATCCTGGGTAATGGTGTGTGTACAAGGTTGAAAAAAGATCATAAAATGTTTGCATTTCCCTAATTACTTGTGTGAGAAAAGATTGTACACTCAAATTTTGGGAGTGTTAGATTTCATTTCAGACACAATTTTTTTAGGAGTTGTAGCTAGGGCTATTATCGGTTACAAGCTGCCTGACAGCATCTGATAACTGGGAGATGTGGGTCATCTTTCCAGCTAAGCCACCCATCTAATGTTTGGCAAGAAACCTCAGGGGAAAAGGGCAATATTACAAATACATTTAGGGGAATAGTCTAATTGTTTATGCATCAAGATAGCCCTGCAAAATAAATAAGAATTCTTGGCTGCTCTCTGATATTTCATCACAGCTCATACAGGGTAGGTGTTTAATGGCTGGGCCTTGACCATTGGAAGCAGAACAGGAGAAGCCATGTGAAAAGGTTAGCCAAAAATGTCAGCTTTAATTTTGGAGGGCTAGTGCATTCACTCAGAACAGAAAATCCATAGAACAGATATAGGACTAAAATGAAAACAGTAGGCCAGATAGAAAGGCTACTTTGTTTATAGAGTTCATAAAATGGCTATTCATCTTGTATCAAAATATACCAGTTTCATAGTCTGATATTATCTGGAAAATAAAGCAATTTGATTTGCCTTCCACATATCCTGGATGCTGCTGAAAAAAATAGTCAACCTGTTTAGGTGCCTGAATATTAATAGTAAAGCTTTCCCTTAGGTACCTCTGTTTCACAGATTTTGCTTAACTTAAAATGTCACAAAGCAAAGGACATAAAAGACCTTTTCTGCTCTGAGATTTTTTGTACCCACTCATTCAAAGATGGGGTCACCAGAATGGGAAGCATTAAGTATTTGGCAATTCAAATCAGGGGCTGACACTTCTACTCTCCATGTAGTCTGTCAGACAGATGGACTTGCAAAGCACTGAGCTGTGCAGACACTGTGTTCTTCAAATATGCTCCCCTTAAGGACAACAATTGATTTTTTTTCCATCAGACAGCACAGTGAGTGATGTTCAAACATGCCAATTATATATAACCTATTCATTTTCCTACCTTCTATCCCTCAGGTTGCTTTTCATAAGGTGCAGATTTGAAAGTTCTCAGGGAAGAACAGAAAAATAGTGTTTATTTACCTCTTGTTCATGCCCACTAACTTATGTTACAGCAAGATTCATTTCTTTATGATAAATGAAAACTATTCATATCATGGCCAGAATACCAGGTGTGATTAGACAAGTCATTTGAATAAACTAATACAATTCTTGTATTATTTGATACAAAGTGCAGTTTCACTGTATTAAAATATGTCTGATGCATGTGCTATACCACTATAATTCTCTAAGTTTGTGACATGCTTTGTAGTTTAAAAATCCATTATGCTGGTTTTGAGTTGGACATCAGATATATTACTTTTTTAAAGTCTGTCTTTAAAATCTTAAGGGCTAAACAGTTGAGTGAAATCTATTTGATGTGTTTTCTTATGACTTTGAAAATGGTATCAAGTTCTTGGCATGTTTAGGACAAAGACTTAGCTAATTTATCCAACTCTGACACTAGGACAGGCTTTTCTGTCTAGATGTGATGAAGTTTTCCTCTTCAGTCAATCTGTTCAAGGTCCTCTGTAAATGGCTGCAACTGGCAGAAGCCAGGATTTCTCAATAGTCCACGATGATTCACAAACTCGGTTCTGGCAGAGCACAAGCCTGGGATATTTGTGTTACTCAGCAGAGTGGTAACCATGTTTAGCTGCTACTGCTTTCCTGCCTTACCCAAGCAGGACTAGTAATGTGTCCTCTCAAATTTTCTTCAGTTTGTATAAATAACGATGCTGCAAACCTACAGCACATATTATTTTAGTATTAAAATAATCAGTGTGTAACTATTAAATGGGAATGTTTTGATTTCCTTTTACTTTAGATCACACTTTAACATAATTTCAGAAGTATCTAAACAAGTAATATTTATGCCTCTAAGCTTGTTCCAACATGACCAGCATCAGTGCTATAGATCTCACTAAAAACATATCATAGGTAACCAGTATGAATTTCTAAAAGTTCAGGAGGTGTGATTTAAAACTAATGTAGTCAGTCTGAAATTTAGTCACTGTAAAATAGTCAAGACAGTGGTCATTTTTGATACATCACATCTTATTGAGTTGCTCTGTTACTACTGGATGGTTTTGCAAACATACACATTTTTTATGCATATTTTTTCATGTCTTTGTGAAAATACCACTGAAATTATAATAGAAAATAGAGTTTAATGGAGAAAACAGCAGAAAATACTAGCAAATAAACCTATAGAAATAAAGTGAATAATAGGTTTGAATTTCCTTCACATAACAATCCTAGGGTTTACTAGTTACTACTTTTTTGTATACAAGGGTTATAAAATTTGTTTTATCTTTTATATAGTCTTAGCTGAAGTAAGATTGACTATGATATTAACCATTGGCAATTATTTTTATGTTGTCGCTTTCAGAGTGGTGGCACAAAGGAATTAAAACTTACTTAAATTAATCATCTTTCCTGTTAGTGATTTGGGATTTTAAGACACTGTCACATAATAATAGAGGAGAGGGACACTCAATCAAAGAAGTGAGAAGTGTGACATACAAAAGTGGAAGATCACATTAAAAAATATAGTCCAAAACTGAGTTGGGCTTTATGGAGTAGACTTTGTGCTTCACTTACTATGATTTTTTCTATTCAGTTTACCTGTGACAATCATTCTAGAAATAACTTTATCATATACAATTTCATTAAGAAATTCAGATATGGAAGAAAGCTTTTCTTTTTAAGCTAATGTGGCCCAACAATGGTTATGTCATATACTGAGCAAACACACTGTCCTGGTCCCCAGGGCTTCCCATGCTCCCAGGTACTCTGAGGGACATGGCAGAGCGGCAGATGGATCTCTGCATTTCAGGAAGTGTGGATGTAAAAAGTTGTAATGAAACTACATCTTAACAAATCATCACCCCACTTGCTTATAGGTAGCAGAATAATTTCAAATGTCAGCAAAAATTAATTGTGATCTGACTTAAATATCCCTGGGGAGAAATGAAAGGCCATGGTCCGATCTGGCCATTCAAGCCCACCTGTGATTTTGCAGTGCTACAAATCTAGTAAATGCAATCTTTCTGAAAGATTCAATTAAAACAGTTATTGTTGTAGTACCAAACATAAGAACAACCCTTTTTCTTATCTTTTTTTTTTTTTTTTCCCCTAGCGCACCTTGCCCCATTGTCAGAGTCTCTTAGCACTTCAGATGATTTTAAGGCAGTGGAACAACTGCTATTACTGACATTGAGCAGCTGCAAGGATCATACTTCATTAGCAAGCCTTTAATTACTTTCAATGAGAAGAATTGTCTAACAATAATTAATATTTTCAGCTAACTTGGGTGAAAAGATGAGACTTACATGATTCTTTCCTGACTGTTCAACAGAGGAAAGACTCACTGGCATGATGTTAACTGTGAGGCTAGGGAGAATTAGATGAAAACTGGCAGCCTCTAGTTTTCACATTGTAGGTTTCAAGTTTTAGATGAAAGGTCCCTGAGAAACTGATGAATTATAGACTTAATTTTAATTCCTGGAAAAAATATTTACTCAAGCAAATTATTTCTCACAACATAGAAGATAACAAAGAAATAAGAACCATCAAACATATTTTATGAACAAGTTTCATCTATTTCTCTTTTGAGACATTTAATGGGCCTATGTATAGCATCATATATATTGACTTCACTAAGATTTCTAACAATATTTCTTATTACTAGTTGAAACTACCATACGATGAGCATGCAGATCAATAAAAGTAAGTTCTGAAATTAATTGCCAACTTAGAAGGGTATTTTAAGTAGTATTTCACAAAGATCTGGATGGAATCTATTCAAGAATGTCATTAGTAGCTGTTTCATAGAATACAGACCCTGCTTACGCAGACTTCATCAGTGGGAGTGACTGCAGGCACATTTGAGTACAATGTTGGAATTCAGCATCTTCCTAACATCAGAGAAATTATCCATGGAAAGTTGGATATTGTTCAGCAAGGACAAATACAGAGTTCAACAGGCAAAAGTAATCAGCTGTCTCATGGAAATGGAAGGGTCTAAATTACAGTTATGCAGAAGACATAAAATTTTTAGCAGATTAAAGGTAAATGTGAACTGCATATGCAGCATGTCTAAGGTAAATAATGACCAGCATGTATAATAATGTAGCTGCAAGACAAATGAAGTGGCCCTTTCAAACTATATAGTCCTGTCCAGACCAGTACTTGTTATGTTTTGGACATAACAGTTCAAAAAAGATTTTGACTAGCATGGGGAAATCTAAAGGAGAGGAAAGAAAAAGATCAAAGATCACAGTGATGGCCTTGTTTGAATCTTTGAGTTGTCAGACAAACTGCAAAAAGGAAGAAAACAAATCATTCTCATGCCCGCTGTGGATGGAGTGCCACAGTATCACAGAATCAGAGCTTTAAAATGAAAGGAGCTTTAAAATGTTTTTTACAGGCAACATCAGCCCTTGTAAATATATTCTGTGTTAGACCTTGGGTCATTAGTCTGAGTGGAAAACTATTGTAAGAGCTGCCGCTCTGATATTTATAAACCTCCTTCTAAAGGAATCACATCATAGAAATCTCAGATGGCAAAATAAGTTCTCATACAAGCATGCTGAGTGAGAATTGTTAATGTTCCTTGCTTTGAATATCACTTGCATATAATGTCTGACACTTGGATATTGGCAGGCTAAGAGTGTAGGCAAACCAAGAGAATTTTCAAGAATCTTTCAAGAACATAAATTTTTCCAGTCACAGTTTCTCTTAGAAAAGATGCATATAAACACTGTCTCTACTCAACAGCCACTTATTACTTATTATTATTAAAAATGTAACAACTGGAAGTGAGTCTGAAATCTAAAAAGGAAGGTAAATATTACTTTATGCAAATCCTTAAAAGAAAATATAACTAGATTACTCCTGATAAAATGAAGCCCAGATAGTTAACATTTAAAAACAGAGAACAAGATAAACAACCCTTTCATGAGAGCTTGCCAGGCAGACACAATTTATTCTCACAATATTATCCTTATTGCCGATGTAGCCAGACACAATCTGATCTGATGCTTGACCTATATTGTGTGGAGGAAGTGTTAGTTTATATGCGATGATAAAATGTCTGTCAAATTACAGAAGAAAATGAACAGGCAAGTGGAGAACTGTGAATGAAGTAAATAAAGAAATTACTGAATATGTTAGAAAAAAATGTTATATCTGCCCTATTTAAATTCTGAATCTTATACAACAAAACACGTATTTTTTTCTCCTAAAACAAGTTTTGCAAATAGGTTATACTTGGTCTGTCCTTTGTGTTTAGCCCCTCATATTTTTGCTTCCTTATAGAGAAGGAAATTAGGAAGGTATCCTTATCTGAGTTTACTAAATGGATTTAAAAAAAAATAGAAGCAAAGACGGTCTCTCACCTTGTATGAAACAGGCAGGAAACCCTTACCCCTCAATCTCAAGTCCCCATAAATGTCTTACATCAAATGCAGGAAGTAGGGACACCTCTTAAATCAAAAGGATGGACTAGTCCACTATGCAATGATATGCAACATCTTTCATATTTTTAAAAGTCTTAATATTCTTTCAAATTTTGTTATATTTTTAAAAAATCTTTAATAGAATTTACAGCCTTGTAAGATTGTCTCCTTCCTCCTAAATCTTAGTGAGTTTAACATCCTCTGAGAGGAATAAATTCATCATTCTTGTCAGTCTCAATAATAAGTTTTCAGTTAAATACAACTTGATAAAATAAAAAGAGCAATAGTATCATGTCAGGCAACCTAAGAGAAAACATATATTGCAAGGTCTACTCTGTGCTCTTTTGAACCTTTGTAAGAAGTGATCTTGAAATGAGAGTTGTACTAAGCTTTTTCTTGAAACATCTGAATGGCAGAGATGGAGATAATTTAGGAGAAAGCATTTTGAACTTTATGTATATGAATCATCTGTTTTATCTGGAAAACCTATAAGAGCACTTTCGCTACAGGAATTTAGAACAAAAATAGTATATTTAATGTAGTGGATTTATGTTGTTAGAGAAGGATTTCTGAAATTACTTTTCTTAAGCTCTCTCTAAGCTTTCAAAGCTTATAGGACTTTAAAAAATAGTTCACATTCCTGCAGTTTTAATTGAGCTGTATGTGCAGTTTTATGGAAAAGGAGAATTTTGAAAAGACATTTAAGTGTCCAACATATCAAAGACTGTTAAAATTTTAAGGTTAACAAGCAATAATTCACTTATTATCCTAACAAAAACAGATGACATTTTTGTTATTGGGAAAATTGTTCTGTATCACATTCACGAAGAAAAGCCATTAGAACATTTCTTTGTATCTGTGTTATATCCAGCAATTTTTAATATATAAATTCAAAATATTAACAGATTATTTGTCCAGAAGATAACACTCTGATAATGTAGTCCATCCTTCTTCATGATATAGGCCCATTTGTCCTCCCTGAATTAGTTACTGTTTAAACTATTGGATTACTTAGAAAAACAAAAGATTTTAAGAGACAGAGAACTCACAATACTCCTACTAGTTTGTTCCAATAGCTAATAATTTTACTATTTAAAATTCTTAAAATATTTCTGGTTTTAATTTTTCTTGCAGTAGCTTTTACTATTTGGGTCTTGGTACGTTTTTGGGTGAAATGTCGAAGAGCTTTTCATTAAGAAATTTTTCAGTCAGTTAAGATTAATTTGATTTGATCTCTACATAATCTTTTCTTTGATACTCTAAACAGATAGATTTTGAGTCTTTGACTGTAAAGCATGCTTTCCAACACTTTGATCATCTTCCTGACTCCATTTTTAATCATTTTCCTTCAGTGTATTTGCATTCACTTTAGAGAACTGGGTTTACTCTAAAACAAGCATGCCTGATGCTGGACTTACACTACAAATTATGTCTATAATGGTAACACAGTGCTCTTCATTCTGGCTAAACCAGTGAATGTCATTTGTCAGTTTGATGACAGTGCTAGTCGCTAGTTTTATAGAAAGAATCTGCAGAAATTCTCTTTTCAGTGGTATTTTTTCTAGTATACACTTTGTACTGTTTTTCTCTCCAGTTTTACCAAATAGTCTCTCGTCACTTCCCTCCGTTGACTAATCTATGTTTCAATATCACTGGAATATATTTTTCCAAAATATCATGTCTTAATCTGATCCTCATCTCCCATACAAATTAATGGTAAAGCTACCGTTGACTTCCATCAGCAGAGAGGAGGAAGTGCCAAAATTTCTGAATGACCTTAGCCTAATTAACTTTTTCTTGATAATTCATAATACATTTATTGAGATCTTCCTTTAAGACATGGTGCCACCAAAGTATTAATATATTTCTGTTTGCAGAACATTCATTGAGTTAGTAGACAGCTCAGAAAGCAACAATTATATATATATATATATACACACATATCAATATGACTGAAGTAACAGCCTTTAAATTCTTAAAATCACCCAATGATTTAAATCACTCTGTGATTTTAAGTCCTCTGTCTTGCTAGGGTCAACTGAAGTTTCAAATCTGCTTTTGAAACTCTCAGAAGTTATTACTATAATAGATTGGATAATGTAAGGATTTTAGAGTAGGGGTTAAATTTGCTATTAATTCAAAGCAGTTTTTCATAACTTGTGTCAGTTATCCACAGTTCATGGTTATGTCTTTAAATTTCCTCTTGCTTCTTCAGTAACTAGCAACAAACCTATTCACCATGTAGAATAGAGAGAAGACTTTGTCCTTTAAATATTCTAATCTCATACTAGAAAATTAGGCATCTTGTCACTGTAAATGCACCTTTCTCAGAGAAACAAGTAAAAGGTGAAAAATTTCTACAGAGGCTGCCTTGACAGTGGGATCAAGTATACCCTCAGTAAGTTTGCTGATGACACCAAGCTGTGTGATGTGGTCGACATGCTGGAGGGAAAGAAGGTCATACAGAGGGACCTTGACAGGCTTGAGAGGTGGGCCCATGTAAACCACGTGAAGTTCAACAAGGCCAAGTGCAAGATCCTGCACCTGGGTAAGGGCAATCCCATGCACAAATACAGCCTGGGAGGAGAATGGATTGAGAACAGCCCTGAGGAGGAGGACTTGGGGGTGTTTGTTGATGAAAAGCTCAACATGAGCAGACAGTGTTCTCTTGTAGCTCAAAAAGCCTACAGTATCGTGGGCTGCATCAAAAGAAGTGTGACCAGCAGGTCAAGGGGGGTGATTCTCCCCCTCTGCTCTGTTCTCATGAGACCCCACCTGGAGTACTGTCTCCAGTTCTGGAGTGCCCACCATAAGAAGAACATGGAGCTGTTGGAGCGAGTCCAGAGGAGGACCAGGAAGATGGTCAGGGGGCTGGAGCACATCTCCTATGAAGACAGCCTGAGAGAGTTGGGGTTGTTCATCCTGGAGAAGAGAAGGCTCTGGGGAGACCTCATAGCAGCCTTCCAGTACCTGAAGGGGGCCTACAGGAAAGCTGGAGAGGGACTTTTTACAAGGGCATGTAGTGATAGAACATGGGGAAATGGTTTAAAACTGAAAGAAGTAGATTTAGATTGGATACAAAGAAGAAGTTCTTTCCTGTGAGGGTGGTGAGACACTGGAACAGGTTGTCCAGAGAACCTGTGGATGTCCCCTCACTGGCAGTGTTCACAGCCAGGTTGGGTGGGGTTTGGAGCAACCTGGTCTACTGGGAGGTATCCCTGCCCGTGGCAGGGGGGGTGGAACTAGAAGAACTTTAAGGTACCTTCCAACCCAAACCATTCTATGTTTCTATGATTCAAATTTCTGTTTCTCTGGAAGATGCATTACCACATTAGGGAACAGGTAACAGTCATGTTATTGAGGAAGCAGGTCACATACGTCTAATAGATTTTTCTGTGCATCATACAATGACTTACAGCGCTTACGTGACTTTGAAGGGAAAATATGCAGAGGATGTAATGATAATGAGGATCAATCTGTCATCTTGTTAATTGCCTTTCAAACAGCTGTAGGTTGCTATTAGACTGCTTTTATCTGCCTCTTAACCCAACTAAACAAGCTCAGCTCTCTCATGGTCTCTTCATAGATCCTGTGCTCAAGGCTTTTGGCTATCTAGCAGCACTCTGTTGGTTACTCTTCAGTTTCTTGACATCCTTCTTAAACTAGAGGGCCCAAATTTAGATGCAGTAATACATACCAGTGTGGACTTATTCACAGTCTTATTCATGATGAGAACATAGTTGGCTCATACGTTACCTGGTGTCCATTATGATCTCCAGCTGCTTCTCAGAAGGCACTTAGCAGTCAGGTTCTTAACAATGTTTATAAAAGTTTAAGGCATTAACATGACTGCATAACTGTGAATTGCAAATGTTTGGTTTTAGATACTTCTTCTTCCAGTTATACATTTCAGCACAGAAATATTTAAAACAGAAATCTTGAACAACTGAGTACCAGAAAGCAAATAAATAAGTAAATAAATATTCTGTGCCATTCATTGTTAACAAAACATTATTGACTACACTGCTATTAAAGGAGGTGGTGGCTCTATACAGCACAGCAGAATCCATTTTCTGAAATACTTCATTGTGTCAGCAAGATGGGAAGTGGAGCAGGGAGGGGAAATTAATAACTGCAGAGAGCTTCTAGGAAATCTAAGACCAGAGATCAGAATAAACCCCTCGTAATCCAGGAAATAGTAGTAAAGGACCTGCTGAGTCAATTAGACACCCATAAGTCTATGGGGCTGGATGAGATCCACCCGAGAGTGCTGAGGGAGCTGGCGGAGGAACTTGCCAAGCCGCTCTCCATCATCATCTATCAGCAGTCCTGGATATCGGGTGAGGTCCCAGACGACTGGAAACTTGCCAATGTGACGCCCATCTGCAAGAAGGGCAGGAAGGAGGATCCGGGGAACTACAGGCCTGTCAGCCTGACCTCGGTGCCAGGGAAGATTATGGAAAGGTTCATCTTGGGGGAGATCACACGGCAAGTGCAGGACAACAGGGGGATCAGGTCTACCCAGCATGGGTTCACGAAGGGCAAGTCCTGTTTAACCAACCTGATCTCCTTCTATGATCAGGTGACCTGACTAGTGGAGGAGGGAAAAGCGGTGGATGTTGTCTTCCTGGATTTCAGGAAGGCATTTGACA
>VZRW01006214.1:9390-68225 GCA_013398125.1 Aegotheles bennettii | reverse complement strand
CTGCGTCCAGTTCTGGGCACTGCAGGATGGGAAGGACATTGAGGTGCTGGAGTGAGTCCAGAGAAGGGCAACGAGGCTGGTGAGAGGTCTGGAAAACAAACCTTATGGAGACCGGCTGAGGGACCTGGGGTTATTTAGCCTGGAGAAGAGGAGACTGAGAGGAGACCTTATTGCCCTCTACAACTACCTAAAAGGACGTTGTAGTGAGGCTGGTATTGGTCTCTTCTCCCAAATTGCTAATGACAGGATGAGAGGAAATGGCCTCAAGTTACATCAGGGGAAGTTTGGGTTGGATATTAGGAAGAAGTTCTTTACTGAGAGGGTGGTTAGGCACTGGAATAGGCTGCCCAGGGAGGTGGTGGAGTCACGGTCCCTGGGGGTGTTCAAAAAACGGGTTGATGAGGCACTTGAGGCCATGGTCTAATGGTCTAGTGGTTGGGAATATGATGGGATAAAAGTTGGACTTGATGACCCTGGAGGTCCCTTCCAACCATAATGATTCTATGATTCTATGAGTCAGAGAAGAGAAAACCATGAGAACAGACATTTACAGGAAAGAGGATTTTGTCATGTGGTGCGTGTCCCCATCTTATAGAGAAGTTTTGGGAAAACTGTAGAGTTTTTGTAGCGTTTCAAGGTCAATATGTTTTGTAGCAAAATGTTTATGCCAATTATTCATTCTTCCATTTCTTTGCATTGAAAATGGTATATGTCTGTTTTTTTCTGTATTACAAGGGTTTCTGTTCTGAAGTGTTACTTCTTTTTATGTCACTGCAATTTACTTCAACACAGTATTTAACATATTGTGCCCCTCAAGTGACTATCCATGTTTCAGATTATGCTTCCTTGAATTGCTAAAGTTTTACAAGAGGAGTTTGATGTTAGATCCTATTCTTAGCATCAACTTTATTATCCTTCTGCACTTGCTGATTCCCCATAAGTTACAGGATGTTATTAACATAAAATCAGGAGAATCAGAAGATCTGCAATTGAATCCACCATTGAAATAGCCTCACTTGAGAGCCAATATATAATACTTTGTTATTATTATTCACTTATCCCACACTCTCATGCAGTATTACTCAGAATATTCATTCCAGAATTCTTTGTAGCCTATGGATTATGAAATTACTAAAAAACTCACAAATATCCAGGGCCAAAAACCAGTGACGTAGTTTGATTGTTACCACAGGGTTTGAATCTCCAGAGTTCCCTCACTTTTACGTTTGTGTCACTTCATTTGAATCAGTGGTGTGATATCCGGGAGAATCAGGATGCAAAGGGTTAGTACAGAATCCAGCTTTATTTAATCTTCATTAGTGATCTGGAGGTGGAAGCAAAGAGCTTATTAATGGAATTTGCAGATGCTAATAAATTGAAAGAAGTTATGTACCCGGGGGAAGACTGCAAAATAATAAAAAGGCATCCAACAGGGGTTTAAAATGTGGACAGAAAATAACAATTTAGCTCAGGAGAGCTTATATTAATACAACCCAGAAAATAATTAAAAACACAAATAAGACTGCAAATTAATTCCATACCTTAAAGTAGAGAATTACATTGCATCAGCAGAAAAATAGATTTTCTCTCAGGTATTTGGAAAGGAAACCAGGAAACTTTGCTTAGAATTAGAGTCTGGCATCAGTGATAGGCAAAATAGGTAGACAAAATAGGTAGATAAAGGCATAATGTAAGATACTTCTGCTTTAGGGTTTTCAGTGAACTGAAGACACCTCTAACTGACTATAAATGCTCAGTGAACTCCAGCTGTGGATTTTCCACAACTTTGGTTGTATAAATATTCTCATTCTTTAATCAGTCTGGCAAAAGGGTGACTGGATTTAACCTTGGTGAAAATTTATATGATAATACGCATTTTGGAATTTGCAGATGTACAGATTGTGTATGTCTTTTCACATTTATTAATTTTTATGCAATGGTAAAGTTTAAGGATTCTACTAGAATACGGAAATACAGGAATTGTTGTTATTAAATAAAGAGCAAGTATTATATCCCCGAGACCCATCAGGAAATACTCACAAAGCTATTTCAATCTTTCAGTAAATTTATTTGCAGAAATATATGACAATGCTAATATGTTTTAAACTGCAGATGACTGGATAAAATAACTAATTTTAATTTCTGTCCTTGGACCTCAGTACCTAAAGATATGTACATGTTCACAAAAATTAGTTAAAACATTTATAAGAAACTCATCATTGTTTATTTATAATTTTTATTCCTACATTAGGTTCCTCACTCTAGCGAATAATATCTGAGACACAGAGAGAAATAAAAATTGTGCTGCTTTCTTTGGTTAGCTGTTAATACACAGTCGTGAGCTCATTAGAACATAATGCCACTCAGATGTGAGCCTGAGGTTTGCTAAACATTGCCAATGATTTTGAAATCTAATCCCTATTTCTTTTGTATTTAGAAAGTGAAAAGTATAATTAAAAACTTCAGTTTGTTTAGCTCATTGTCCAAATACAGTATAGGTCACTATATACCTAACATGTTTTGCAGCAGTCTTCCTTTCCTCCAGTAATTTCCGACCCAGGGCACTTTTCTCCTTACAATCTTTTCTCCTTGTTTACTTGTTCGATGTTCATAACAAACCAGAAATTGTTCCCTTTCTATTCGCAATATAACCATTTTTCTTTCTCTTCTGCCTGCCTTTTACTAGAATGATGTTTACTGCAGTAGCCCTTACTCTTTTTTTCCCTTCTCTAATTGCATTGAGGACTATTTGGAACAATTCCCTCTGTCTCTAAAGACATTTTAAGATCAGATTAGTTGATCATTTAATCATTTTTGCAGTCCGTTACTTGGAGGTGGCCTAGAGCTTCTCATTTTGAGCTTGACTTAATATGATGTTCTCCTGTCACTGCCATTCAAGCATACGTAGCACAGCTGTGAAGCTGCAGAACATGCAAGTTTTGGCAGTTATCAAGCTTGCTTTGCATTTGAGGATGATGAGATAAAAAAGAGCTGTAGCATCCTGCAACACGAACAATCACATATGGGGGAGAAGGAAAGAAAATAAAGATTGTGCAGGCTTTGACCTCAAGTGCACATTTTTGTGTCTGATTGCCTAACGATACACATCTGTGAAATCAGCATTGTAAACCCTCTAAAAAAAGGAAGTTCAATTTGTTGATGTTACTGTGGAATGACAGAGCATGATTTGATCAGCATTTGTTCAGTACAATCGAACTCAAGAAAAATGAGGAATACTGAAAATACGTAGGCTTTCTAGACAGGCAGAGGAGGATGAGCAATGAAATGGAATTTCAGCTAATGTGTGTGGTATTTCCGGAATCTTTATCTGAGATATAGTATTAAAATTGAATTTCTCAGAAGAAATATAGCATTGCCAGAGAAACACCACTGACAGCATGAGAAAAATTTGTCATTGCTTTCATTCTGTTATTTATCTGCTTTACAAACATAGATCAGTCATTATGCTTTAACACTAAGTAGTTCATATGTCACTTTCTCCTATGCAATTCCACAAGTATCCAGTGAAACAATCTTCTTGGCTGTCAAATACACGTACCTTGGAATTGCATACCCATACATTTAGGGCCACTTTTTCACCAACAGGAGTCCTCTCATTCATCACACTAGGTCAGGTCACCAAAGTATTGCTGGTGGGCTTGCTTGGCCGGATTTCCTGTGTGGCAGCTGCAGACTGCTGACCGTGATTAATCGTGTCGCATTTACAGTGCTATATTAATTGTTTTTCTTCACAGATGAAAAACTTTCAAAACTTTTAGGGTCTCTAACAAGGCACAAGTTGCCAGTTTAGTTTGTTGTATCAGGAATCAAAATGTGTCAAGTGGTAACACTGCATAGATCATAGCTGATGTGATACTCTAAATTGATAAAAAATTCATATTAATAGTTTAATACTGGTGTTATAACAGCATTATAGCACTGAGAAATGGTATGACTCTCTTATTTTCTCCTATGCTTATGTCTCAAGATACTGAGGATCATGAAATATCTTCTAGTCAAATAAGCTAACAGTGTTTTGAAGATTCCAAAATTATTAGGAAATACCAAGATTTATGTTTAATTTGAGATTTCACATTTTGTCTAAAAAGTGTTTTTTATCTTTTAAGTTGTCAAGGTCAATAGCTTTTACAGTCTGTATAAAACCTGAAACTAATGACTAATGGGCCAAATGCCTCTTTTTTTTCATCTCTTTTGATGGCAATTAAAAAAATTTCCATACTCTTTACATTTTTAATTAAAAATATAGTCTGGGATTTGAATGGGACCCTACAGGATTTATTTCCTTTCTGTCCCAAATGCTGAGTCTGATATGGTGTTCCTTAAAGTTAAACTAAGGGTGGCAGCTTTGGCTGGTTTATAGCCACAGTGAATAATACCATTCTGTTGTATTAAGTTCTACCTTGTTTATTTATTTCAAAATTCATGCTAAAGATTTAGTCTGTGATTTCACATCAGAGATTAGCAAGCCTAATAGCTGTTCCCTACCGAAAAAACCACAACAGTGTTTCTCTTTTTCCCATACTCAGCTAAAGGCTTCTCCCGTCTTGCTCACTGCTGTTCATCTGATACATGGTTGGCGAGCTGATTATCAGAAATTACTCACTTGAAGTGTGGAGGGGAGGGAATCATTTCTTTGATGATATCTTAATTAGTTCACTGTGGGGAAAGAGAAGTGCCCTCACTGTCAGATGGTGAGTAGACATGTATGGTGGGAAGGAGCTGCAGAGGGGAGGACAGAAATCTGTTCTGACAGCAGAAAACATGAAACTCACCTTTAGCATCTGGTCCACAGCTTGCTGGGTTAAATAGAAATGTTATTATTGGGTAGGAACCCCAGCGACTTCTGAATCACATTCTTACTGATTTTTATGATGCCCTCATAGTTATTACTCATAATACTCATAGCTGAATGCCCCACATTGATGTGAAAATCCAGCAATATACAATATTATACTGCTTATTCTATTTTCAATTTAGTATGATCCAGGCAAATTATCACTGAATTTGTTCTTATTTCTGTCTGTAAAATCATAAACACCTCTACTGAAGACAACCAAATTATGATGCAGTGAAAATGAACTGAGGAAAGTATCAGAGTAGTGGTTTTTGGTTTATCATACTCCCTTGGATATACCTGAGGATGGGGTGACACAATAATGAAGAGTTACTCAGCTCCCTTTTCATTTCTGTTTGGAAGTTTCTAGACCAAACAAGTTGCTTGTAGTTCAGAAAAGCTACTCTATACTCAAAGTCTCTGTTAAAAAAAAAATAAATAAAACCTAACCAAGCAAAACAAATTCAATGCATATGTTTGCCTTCATAACCTTGGGAAATATTTTCTGTTCCGGAGAAGCAAACTTCATCCTGATCAGAGGATCTAAAGGTTCAGCTAGATGTAGTTGCACTGGTTTACAATGTTAGTACCTTGGTGCCATGCCTCTCTTCTCATGCTGAATATACTATAAAAGATGCATGCCCACCCCTCATCAGCCTGTCTTCATAGGCTTTTTTTTTTACCATAAATCCATTCCCTTTCACTACTTGAATTAATATGTTGAGCTGTGAACTTGAGTGAGTCAGGCAACATGTTTCCTTCTACCTCTCCTGCTATGGACCAGTAAATTCTGGTAGAACAGATAAGAAGTGAATATCATGTTTTATCATATAGCTGTTAAATCCTTTGAGAACATCTGTCAAAGCCCTAAGAAAAAGAGCAAGAGGCCATACTCACAGCATAGTTTGGAAGAAAGAGGGAATTCTGAGGCCGAATCTTAGCCTTAGAACACTGAAAAAAGAAGATATTTCAGATACTTTCTGTCATCTCATTCCTTCAAAGTTCACCAAAACTATTTTTTTAAATATAAAACTACAATGTATTTGAATAAATCAGTCCATTATAATTTTTTATACATAAGGTCATGAACTTTAGCTTTTAGGTCAAAGAAAGATACCAAAAATTTATTCCCACAAAAGACACCGTGAGACTGACGAGTACACTGACAAAGGATTTATTTTTTATTCAGTCTCATCTAAGTGTATGTGATTATATCTATTTCAATACATCATATAAAAGCAAGCAGAACATAAGTTTTATAGTATGGTAATCAATCTAATGTGGTACCTTTTGTCATGCACAATTCACATTCTTTGTGCAGTATGACTAATACATGTGAAGAGTTGGAATGCTTTAACACGTTCCTTTAGAAACTGGGATAAAAATAAAAGCTATGCAGTCAGATAAAAATGAGAAATAGAACACACCAAGTTTTCCGATATGCTGGCTTTGCTCTGAACTATCAATGCCATCTGGTTTAAACGCCAAATAATTCAGGAGAGGAAGAAGTATCTAAGAGTAACTAAGAGTGATCTCCTGGTGGGATGGAAGTTCTTAATACATTTGGTGTCTCTACTGCTGACAGGGGAAATAGAATGAAGATGAAAAACAGGGTGTATGGCTGAAACAGCAGCACTTTGATCTTACATTTTGCTTTTAAACAGCTCTGCATCCTTGAGAGCCTGGCATACGTTAAATGAGCTCTTATTTTTTTCTATCTGAGTGTAGGGAGAATTACTGCTACAGAGGAGAACAGGATTAAAAAGACTGAATGATGAGTTTTAAAACTTACCTACAGAGCACTCTTCAATCCATTCATGGTCACAACCAAATATCTGATCCTGGACATGTTTATTGTTCTTAATGAGCAATAGTTTCAACAATTACAGAGCTGCAAGTGCATGTTGAAGCCTCCCCAACCCCCACATATACCTTTAAGATTAACCAGAGTATTATACTAAAATTTCTGGTGACTAAATTTTCATTTTTATAGATACTAGTTTGTGGGATTTAAAAAACAACTATGGATCTAGTTTTTCTAACAACTTTTTTATGGCAGTTACATACAACAGACACCGGAATGGGGTTCATCCCATCCAAAAATCAGAAACTTTGTTAAAATCTTTGTCATTCTGTCTTTGTAGCAATTCACAGTGGTAGCATAACCCAGTGGAAACATGTAAGAAGGAGGTAACAACCAATAACGGAGGTACTGTAGGGCAAATTTCTGTATATATTTTTTTTCTTTCTAATGCTTGAAGATATTACAGGCTGTTACAAAGTTTTGTCCTGAGACCCTCACCAGCTAAAAAATGTTAGACCTGCCTTGATCCTTCAGTTAAATTTTCTAAATTCTTGAGTGGATGTGCCAGCTACACTGCTTCACCTAGATAACATGAGGTTTGTGGGCAACTATAACCAAAACAGCTCTGTAATTCTGTAGCCAAGTTTATTTCAGCTTAGAGAAGTTGAGCAACATTCTCCAGCTGAACTCAGTCCTGAACTCTTGTAATGCAGCTCAGTTTTAGCATGGCCAAGCACATCTTCCTTCTGCTTTTCCATATTTCATTATAGTCTTAGTGTTGTAAGAGGAAAGCACAGAAGCAGCTATTCCATCTCTCCGCTTGCTGGCAGACTCATCCCTGTGCAGCTCACAGGCTGACCCACATACCTCCCTGTCTCCCGTACTCAGGCGGAAGGCAGAAAGCCTCTCCCTGTAAACAATTTATAAGGAACTGGCACAGATTTTCCTCTTTTGAGTATTCTGCATGCTTTCCTATGTATTTCCATTCTTACTTCTTTTCTTGTCCAAGATATTGTCTGCATGAAGTGTGAAGCAATAGTACTTCCTGTTAGGTCTGGCTGAAGTTTCATTCAAATGCCTGTTCTGGCTTTGTTTTGTGCGTTTATTTTAGAAGAACTTGCGATCATGAAAGGAACCTAGTCCACATCTGCCTAGCTTCCCAACTCACATTCCATTATTTAATTTCACCGGTAGATAGATGTCTAATTGCTCTCAATAGTACTAGAAAACCCCAGTTTATAACTTTAGGTATTCCATGTACTTATTTTAGATTGTCTTAGCTATAGAAGACTGGTTTCAAAATAAGATGCTCTAACATATTGTACCTACTCCCTTTTTGCTTACATATTAGTCAGGTCAGCAGTTTTGAAATAACTACAGCCTTGTTCATTATTGTGTTTGTTGTCATACTGGCTACACTTAACTTGGCATCGAATTACTCATCAACATACTGAAAAGCTTGCTCTGGTTGTAGGAGGATAATCAAATTGTCAGCAAAGATCAGTAAATTAATGTTAACTTTTCCTGTTTGAATTCTCTAGTTCTTCAAATCCTGTTCATAAAACAAGGAGGACTTAATGGAAAATGTGTTAGATGCCTGATTAGAATTTAAATATATGAAAAGTGGTCTTCACTCTAGCAGGCTTAGAAAAGTGGTTGCAAAAATGAACCCCTAAATGTTTTTATATACTCCTGTACCTATTAACTAACATGTTACCAGAAATTCATTCTCCAGAAAATGTCTCCCATCTCATTGGCATTATTTTTGTTTGCTTTTTTTCCTTTCTTTGCCTTTTCTTGTTTTAGTTCTTATTTTATCTTTTTTATTTTAATCTTTTTTATATACTTAGAACCATCAGTAATATAACTTTTCAGTGTTTGTGCTTTGGCATGATGTCTCCAGATGAGATTTTCTTTTTCCACTGTTATATATATTTGCAGGAACAGCAAAAATTAAGACAATCATTATTTTTGAGAAAAAAATTGAGGTTAGAGAATGTACAAAACCCACAAAGTTCCTCATATTTCTGATGTGCCAAAAATATTATTGGAAAATTTGTTTCCCTTAATATGCCCACTTACCCCACAGTCTTTAAGCATATTTGTGCTGTATGCACTGGTTTTAAAACAATATGTATAAGACAAGACTAAAGACTAGCTCTGCAGTCAAGTCAAAGATACAGCTGTAATACAAGATAACTGATTCTTCGCAAGACAAATGGCTCAGACACAAATATTGAAAATATTAGCATCCATCTGTCTTTTCTCTGTCTTCCTTTGACCTCTATTGAAAAATGGCCTCCCTACAAAGTATGCATTTGTCTACCATGAAGTTGCACCTGGAACTGAATATGAATATGAACTGGAATGGACAATAAGGATGAACAAGACAGTTATTTGTTACCGTTTAGAAAATAAGTGTTTCTTACAAGTTACACAGACATAGTTACACAGATGCCTATCGACTCAATGGGTACAGATGTTACAAAAATATAAAAAAAAGTCTAAAAAATCTCCATCTGTCAAAAGAACTGACAAGATTCTTCAAAATAAATAAATATGTTTAATTTTGGAGATGTTTGTTGTGATCTTGGTTAATTATTTTTTAAAGAGGAGCATGAATTTTTCTACAGTGTACTGGGTTTTTTTTGAGGGGGTAGGGCAGCATGAGAGGTGGTTGTTGTTGTTAACTACTTACAGCAGAGGCAAAGCTGATACTGGTACTTCCTTTCTTGAGTACCCAAGAACAAAGTCTGCAAGCTGCTGTAGGATTTCTGCAGGAGCTCAACCTCTGTTTGAGGACTGTTGCCTGCAAAGTGGTGTTTGACTGGTTCTTGCCACTGGAGAGGCAGAAGGGAGTGGAAAGACAACATTAGTATATACAACTAATCCTAATATGTAAGGGCTGACAAACCCTTAACGTTGTATACACAAGGTGTCTGTGGTTATCTTCCCAGCATAAGGCATACTTGACACTTTTGCTGTTTCTGGAGAAGTGTTGTGATAGGAAGGATAGGGTGGATGGGCAGGCTGGCAAAGGGTCTTCTTTCCAAGTATTTTTCTACCTATTGAGGATATGTTTTTTCTAATGATGGTTTACAATAATCTATACTTAAAAATAAGTTCTTTTAGATGGATTTGGACTTTCGAGCTCTCACCTCTTTTTTTTTTTTTTTGACTTCTCTGTGGATGATATTTCCCAAAAGCTACTTCACAATGACATAAAGGTGAAGAGCTTCCTGCGTTTCAACACATCGTGTGACTTGGGTTCATTTGTGCTGAATGGGAGCAAATAAAACTAGTGTTTTCTGCATCTTTCATTCAGGAAGTCTGAAGATGCTCTGAACAAAGAGTATTTTAGAGGTGAGGGTGGTTATGCAAGAAAGAAAGAAAGAATTGAGGGGCATATGGAGGCGATATGGATGTCAGTGCCCTGTTAGAGCTCTGCCTCAAGCAGCATTGTCAACAGAAAAGCTGATGTTCATTGGAATCTCAACAGCTAATGTTAAAGAGCATTGTTCCTTAGAGCATCTAGAAGAATATAATGTGTTATTTAGAAAGCAGGGAGATATATTGTAAATCTTTCCCAGGGTTCTCTGTCAAATAATGCTGTTTAGACTGAACTGCTATGACCTTGAATTCATGTTCACGCATTGGCTGCATAATGCCTTTCTCAGTTAGCAAGATGGTTAAAGCCAAACTTGATCAATAAGGTGATCAGTTCTACTTCAGATAGATATTTGTTTTGTCAAACAGTATTCAGTGTACAATATTTGTTACAAAAATAAGGAAAAGAGGGTACTGGGTGATCTTCATATTTGCTACACATATACCAGAGGCTCAGGAAAAACTTTGAATTACATAAAAGTTGAGCATTAAATGTGGTCTACCTCATAAAGATCAAATAATATTGCTACTATCTTTGAAAAGCACGATCTATGATCTACATGAAACATACGACAGCCTAAATGAAAAATAAAAATCAACACAGGAATACCTGATTTTCCACAGAGCTATTCTAGTTTTAAGCCAACATAATTCACAACAAAACCTGACATAATGTTACAGGGATTTCCCATTAAAAGCACAATAAAAAAGGAAGGAAGGAGGGGAAATTCTTCTTTTGAAAGCCTCTAGATTTTTTCAAGTTTAGTTCTTTCAGATGTGATACGGAGTCAATATTTCTACCAAGTAATAGTTGAAAAATGCCTGATGTTTCCAGTAAGCAAAATAATATTTTATGTAAAATGGGTAGAATTTGAGCTCACTTTTCAATCTGAAAAGAATGCAATGAATATTCAAAGAGTACTTGTTTTTTTCTTTTATACTTTGCAGTGTTCACAAGGCATATACCATCTTAGATCCATATAACACATGCAATTCATAGCTCCATAGGTCATTGTGGGATACTTTTTCTTGAAGATTCAGGTTCAATCTTTTTTTTTGGTTGACAAAGTAACTCTTTTGTTTATAATATGGGATATGTGCATAAACCAAGCACAAGAAGGTAAATAGGTAGTTTGATTACTTTCTTATTTGGGAAAATACACTAATATTTATGTTTGTAGAATTTAGGCAGACAATATGTAACAATGAAACCAATTCTAGTTCCCCATGTGAGTAACTTAAAGAATGTGTAAAAGTGTTGTTTGTTCTTACCATACACACCTTTGAGTCAACAGCTAAGCTATTTCATACATTATTAAATACATCTAATCAAAGTAAATCTGAATCTTTGGCTGAATATTATTCAAATTCCAACATGTGAAGGGAAGGAGTTTCTGTGATTTTACAGACATTCACTATGACTAACCCCAAGGTTCAGTCTGATATTTCAAGCAGTTTCTAATCTGTTCCTGTTGTCAAATGACGGGAAAAATAGTATTTTGTTCAAACAACAATTATTTTAATAGACTTAAATGAATGAAAGTGTTGAATGTTACATCATGTGTACATATATAATTACACACTCTGTACAGATCCCATAATTTTCCCTTATTGCAAAAGATTAATAGTTTTCAACCTATACAAAAAGACTTGTAATGAGCAGTGTGGGTCATGGCAATACACCATCTTAAAACTAGTAAGTTTTAAAATACATATATATACACACATATATATTTTATATGTATCTATCTATATATATAAAATACATTTTTTTTTACTTATTGACAAAAGAAATGTGGTAACATTATGAAGTTCAAGTGCTGTCTCCCAGGATACCTGGGGTGAAATCTTGAACCCACTAAGATCAATGGGAATTTTTCCTCAGCTTCAGTGGCTTAAGTTTATATGTGTTTATGTGTCAGAACAGTGAATGGAAGCATAAAATCTCAGTCCCGCTTGGGACTCATCTCTCATGGTACAAACCTGAGATATGACTTGACTAACCACAGAAAACAAGCTTTACCACGAGATATGTAAGCCTCAAGACCTAGAAATCTGAACACTAAAGATTATGCTTAGATTTTTTCAGTCCCTGTGTCATGTTCAAGTAAGAGAAATACAAGTAATTTATTTCTAAATAGATTCAGTGAGAATATTAACCTCTTATGATAATGATTCTAGTAGATGTTGATTGTCTGCACTGATGTTATGGTAATATTTTCTTTTCAGCTTTCAAAATGTATTGTAATGTGAACAAAAATCTCAACTTTTTCACAAGAGTCTTTATAAGAAACAACAGACAGGTCCCTGAAGACATAGCTTTAATTTTCATAAGGATTGAAGGTTATGACTGGTACTTCTGTTATCTGAACACCCCCAGTAGTGCTGTCTCCAGAACTCTATGGAAATACATACTTAGTTAGGGCTGTATGTATTTTAAAATTGAACACCTAGGTTATATATTTCTGTGTTTAAAGATTAGTCCTCATGTTCCATGAATGGAAGACAGTGTTTAAAAACTGAAAATAAAAAGAAGTCTGTTCCACGTGAAACACATTTTTTCTGCAGCAATAGACATACCATAAGTAATGGATTTATGTCAGATGCCTTGCACTATGGAGCAATTCTTGACAGAGATAAATCAGCCTGAGAAATATGAAAAAAAAATGAATCATATGAAAGGGGAAAAAATAAAAGGTATCAAGATCAGATTAGTACAAAAATAACTAAGTTGACTGAATAAACATTATGAAAACAAAATATAGCCAAGGGAATAGTAAGGAAGTAGCATAAATACTTCAAAGCAAGTCTTATTTTCATGAAAAACAATACTATGATTAGCCTCAGTTTTCTAGCCTAGAGGTATTTTTCTAAAATTCTTTTGTACATTATTCATATTCTTAGTATAAAGAGCCATGTTGGCTCTGTTGCGATTGGTAGTAGGATAGCAACAGAAAGAGCTGTTTTGCTTTCTGCTTTGCATTCTTTCATTAAAGTGAGCTTGAGTGGTAAAGTGGCAATGGAATTTGGCACTCAAGTGTCTACCTTTGGTCTCACAGCTAGAATTTGATTCCCAGCATTCACAGTATCTTTTGAAAATGATGAGTCAGACAGATGCTGGCAGACTTCCAGATCTTGGTTACATGCATGGAAGAACACTGCTTTTCTTTAAAGAAGGGAAAGAAAGAAAAAAAAAATCCCAGATGAGCAGTCATAGTTTTGTGCCCAGAGAGAAGGAGGATGAACTGAATTAGCATTAGAAACCCCTGCACCCAATTAAGGAGTACAGGAATTTACAATAGTCATAAGAAGACATCTTTTACATTTCCAATTCTCAACAGCAAGAGAGGAAACAAAGTTTTGGTTTTAAGAAAAATTCTGTAAGGTTGAAAAAAATCCTTTTTAAAAAAATGAATGTTAAATAATAGAAGGAAACTATATCTTGAAAGATATAAACTCACTTTTCACCTTTCAAAAACTACAAATTAACAGGACTATATTGATCTCAGAGACATTTTTCCTCACTTAAATATATGCGAACTAGTGATATGATGTGGATCTTGTCACAGGGAGAAACAAGTGAAGAGCTTCAGGCAGTGGTGGGGATTGAAAGATACTACCAGCTAAATCACTGCCCAGTGAACAAAGGATTGAGGTGTGGAACCTGGGTCCAATCTGGATTCCAAAACTCTCCCAAAGTCAGGAAAGGCTGGATATGGTATTTTTCATTTAAACCAAAGCCACTAATTTCCGATGAACTAGAGAAAGGGGTAAAGGGTTCAGATTAATTTTATGCCACACACAAGGGTGACCTCTTCTGGCCGAGGACAACACTGTTAAATATTCTCCCCTGAGTTTGCAACCTTTTTTTTTTAACTTAAATCAAATTATTCCTCTCTGAAAGGAGGTACCTCAAACTCAGTTTCCTAACATTGACTTTATTCATCAAAAAGAGGAAAAGTCCAAATGTGTATGATATTGTTTCAACATGGAGGATGTGATGACTATCTATTGTTTCAACATGGAGGATGTGATGACTTTTTGGTATTTATGCTACATTCTAGGTTACCCCAGCAATAGACTATCTGGCTCTATGATTACTGCTATTAAGATTAAAAATGTTTAGAGTGAAAATCTGCAAGCAAAAATGAGTGTTGAATTGTCAACTATATTTGCAGATGCAACTAACCCAATTGCATACACAAATTTCCTACTGTATTTCCAAGGACGTGTTTTTGTCAGTAACTGTTGCTGAATGTGGCTGGAAGTAACTTTAAGACCATCCCCAAAGGGCATCATAGACCAAATAGTGTTGGATGAGAGTCCAGAAGACTAAAGTGAAAACTTAACCAGCAGAGATGTCAATGGGAGTTTTGTAATCAGGTTTAACAACACCACAGTTCATCCCTAATTCTTTACACAATTTACAAATATTTTAAAAATACAATATCACATAAGCTGGAAATTATTTAATTTAAAACATTTAAACAATTTTTATAGTAATAATTTACTCAGAATTTTCTCAACAGAAGTGTTTTAAAAGTTTCTGCACAGCAGAAACATGGATAAACCTGTAAAAGATCCATTTCAAATAATTTTGAAATTGATTATCTTCTTTTGCTGCTCAGATGAGAATATGAATGTAAAGTCTTAGTTATGGTTGGTGGTTACCATCAGACAAACATAAAATATATGAAAGCCTGCTTAAATATTTTCAGTGCAATGGTTGAAGCTTCTTAAATATTGTAGCTGTTACAACAGATGAAGTTCCATCTGTGGTTGGTAGTAATACAAGTTTAATTCAATATTGTGTTAAAGTCATCCTTTAGTTTCTGGAGTTTCAATTTATCAGTCACTAAAGGGGGCCCTCTTCCAAGGCAAGGTTAGAAATTTGTCCTGAAGGTGATGAAACCTGTGAATACCATTGCTGCAAGACCTTTTAATAACTGATATTTTATGACATCAGTCCTCAAATTCAGAATTCCCAAGGCACAGAAGTAGCACATGGTTAAATTAGATCATTATTCTCAATTGTTTTTGAAATATTCTTTGCAAAATACACTTTTCCTTATTTCTGAAGAGCAAATCCAGCATCACTGTACTTCCTGGATAAACTTACTGATTATTTTTAGAATTATATTTAATACCTCATTGTTTTAAGCTCAAAACTTACCTTAAAAGGATAATAAATCCTTTGGAAATATCTATACTGTGGTGTTAATGTGGGAGACTGAAATGACACTTGAGGCAAAACACTCTGTCTTCCCCTCAGTTGAAGGCTGATGTGAGAAGCCACCAAGGGATGAAAATAACTGAATTTCTAACAGATACAAAGAAGACAGCTTTGAGTTTAGATCCCATTCAGGAATAGATTCAAGCTTGACAGATTATTCAGCGTTATGAACTCCAGCCCAGTTTGGACACAGATAACCAAGTTGCCTAACTGTAATTTTATTGGTTTAATTCGTCTAGGATTCCTCTTTGTGGTTGGAAAGGAGCTTTGAATATATAGGGAAGATTATGTCACTGTGAGCCAAAATGCTTGACTTTATTGAGGAAACATCTGGAAAACTTAGATACTTTCATATGCAATGTTGGTAACATCAAAGCAGCACTCCAATCATATTCAGATATAATTGGGAAGTCATTGAAAATCTTTCCATTATAACATCTAAACTTCTCCAGCTGCTAAGAAAAACACTGCCTTGCTGCCACTGGCAGCCACACACAGACCTATTTGAGGGCTCTGCCTCATACAATTCAAGTGGCTGGAAATCTCACTGCTACCACAGGAAATAGGCAATTTCCAGGATAACTCTATTCAGGAGGACATCCTTTGTTAAACACTTGGCTTTTTGATTGAAAATATGGAACATGGTGGGATTAAAGAAAATAAATTCTGTTATCAAAATGAACTCTTGCAAATTTGAAGCTCGTAGCCATGTTTTGGAAAGAGAGATTTAGGAGCATCACATTGTTGATAGCTTTTGGTTTAATTTTCTCATATGAATTAATTCATCACTTCTAACACTAGGAAACAACTAATGGGTGAGATGAGTGTATATATGTGGTTTTGAAAAGGGAATACTGGAATACCGGCCTTGAAATACTACTTTCTTTTTTGATATTCAACTGCAGAAATCCCAGGAACAGTTTGAGAAATGCTTCTCCACACTGAAGGGCTAAATTTTTGGTACGTGCTACCGAAAGTATTTATTAGTGCTGTTGTGCAGTCTATTGTCTGTTTTTGATGTGTAGGTGTAAATTGATTTCTTATGAGTGTTTCTATTCAGAGTTTTCAATTGTACACTCAACCATAGGAAAAAGAAAAGAATGGATATATTGTACAGAGAAAATATGGTATGAAATCTAAGACACTACAAAATTCACTAACCTTCTGGCAATCTTACTTTAATTCAGATTTTACTATCCTGCATCTGAATTTTTGTTACATTTTTTAATGCAAGGAAAAATTCACATTTAATAAAATATTTTCATTTTAAAAGACCAAATGTACATATAAAATAAGGCAGCATGCAATATTTTCAAAACTCAGTGTTTTCATCACAGCATTGATACTTTAACAGTGACAATTTATCAATTCAGAAGATCTTTCACTGAGAATTTTGCAAGAAAGTAGTTCTAGAAGAAAAGGAGTCAGGCTATTCAGGTTTCATTTTTCATCAATGCAGAGGAAAAAGGATTTCAGGGGGATAGATAGAAGACAACATCAGTAAATAGATACTTTTCTAAATTATATTTTACAATTAATGTGTTAGTTGGTCTCACCTTCTGCTATTCTAATGCAAAATTGCTTTGTTAATCACTCTATAGGAAGCAAAACATTGCACTCTCCTCCTTTGAATCAGGCAACATTGCCCTTCAGTCAGTTTAGGTGAGATATTAAGCCTTTTCCTTTCAAGGAACTGCCTTTTGAGAACAATATAGGTAGTCTTTTCTTCCTTCATTCATTCCTTTAGGCTGGACTGTGCTAAGAGCTCTTCCAGTCTGCAAAGGATCCAGACAGAACTTAATCTGATGGTGTGTGTTTTTTATGTTCATGGGGTATAATATTAAAAATATGCCCAAGAAAATGATAAAAATGATAAAAACCTTTTCTTCCTACTTGCAATTAGGTATCTTTCTCCTGTTCCCACACTAGATCTTCCTTAGCAAATACAGTTGAAGATGCCAAATACTTCCAAAGTTCTGTTGGAGTCCATCTGCTTGAGGAATGAAGTTTTGGTAAAGGCTCACTTTGGAGTAGTATGTCTGCTATTATGGATGTATTTTATATTATCCTTTCTAAAGATTGTCATTGTTTGTAATTTCTAGGATAAAAGATCTGTTAGAAGCTAGCCAAGTGGGTTGCAGTAATTGAAAATCAAGAAAAATCTAGGAAGATTTTATCTCTTACTCAGTGGAAGAGACAGGACACCACTTCTAGGTGTTTTCAGTTTCCTTCCCTCTACAATAAAACCTAAATGTTATCTTAAAATACCCAATAAACACTTACCTGTTTTACTTGTGAGCGGTTCATTACCGCTGTGACAAACTCCTGAATTTTTTCTTATCTTCTTTGAGTATTCAATTTTTAAGTTAGTAATGATCAGTTCATGCATGCCTACAGCACAATTTAGTTCCATGAATTGGTTTTGAAATGATCCTATGGTCCATATAGAGTATATCAAAAACACTAAAATAGAAAATATCAAAACTGAAGCAGTTCATAAGAAGGAGAGATATCAGTTCTCAGGACATTATCTATTTAAAATTAGGATATTTAGGAAGTATCATCTCAGCTAATGATACAATACATGAAAGCTGAATACTGTATTTGGCTTTCACACATCAGCAGTATCTGATAGTCTGAGCATCACTAATATCATTCGTCCATAACATGCAAATCTGTCAGTCCTTATTTCCCTTGTTTCAGACTTTGTCACTGAATTGTATAACAGCAATGGTTCTTTACAATAACTACTTACAGGCTTGCATCAAGAGGTATTGAAACAAATTCATCAAAAACTGTACCTATCTAGTGTCTTTCCAAAATTCAGAGCAAGGTAATCCCCAGACTTACTTAAGAGTCCTCTAGGATGTTAGATCCCTGAAAATCTGAAGGCAACAGCAATGGTACCACTTGGCTGAAGCACATCCCATGAGCCTTCCCTGATTTTAAAAAAGTCAGCACAACACAAAAATGGCTCGGAGATCTAGTTCATCAGAATAACCTTCTACTCTGTCCTCAAACCTGTCTAATATCCTCAGCCCCTTGGCTATTCATTTCCCTGTGTGAAGTAATTTCTCATGAACAGATGCATGGGCATTTGTTCCCACTCTAGGAATCCAGTACTGGCTAAAATTCTCTTTGACAAAGAAAATGACCAGGTCTAACTTCAAACCTAGGTCTGTCCTCAAAGTTAGGACATACTAGATCCTCTTTAGATCGTAGCTTGTTCTTTGTGGTGGGTCTGTTGAAAGAACTTCAGCTTTCCATAATGTAAATCAAGTGTCTAAAAGCCAATAATATCTGTGATATCTCCTTATTCACAAATGAGAGATTAAGTAATATGCTGTCTCAAATCAAGGATTCCATAATTGTAAATTTTGAAAACATCCCAGCACATAGCACTGAACGGTTTTACTAATATGTCAAGAGAGGATCTTACCAGACAACCCTTTAACTGGGGACAGGGTTTCTGTTTCAGTCAAGAGGGGAACGCTGAGCTTTTGAGTTCCTCCACTAACACACTGTTACATCATAACTTCAATATATCCGATGGGTCAATCAATACTACACAGCTAAAAGTGCCTACTCACAGTGGCTTCCAGAAAAGTGCAAACTCTGCCCAAACTTTTCAAGCGAGTTATATATTAGAATGAAGAGTACTGTGGGTTTAGGTCATCACCTGACATTCTGGGCAACAGATTTCAGGTCAGAAGCCAGGTCAGCATCCACTCCTCAGATCTGCACTCCCACAGATGATCAGATCTCACATGTCATGAATCAGGTAAAAGATCAAATTCTAATACACCCAGAAAACCAAGAGATATATTTGAAAGTGTTATGTCATCCTGTCAAGGATTTTCCTTACCAAAAAAAAAGCTCTAACTTCAGATCTGGAAGCTACATTATCAATTTAACGCCTCCAACTTCAGTAATCTGTTCATACAGCAAGGTTAGCCAGGCCACAGTCACTGACTTTCCAAGTTATGTAGGTGGGTACATAGTTATCCACCTTTCAAGATTATCCTCTAATGTCCATTTAGAAGTAAACCTTCTAGTGTTACACTGTTCCTTTGATTCCTACAGAGTATTTTCATTTTGCTTGTCATCCTGCCTATTGCTAACAGGGCCAGTTGCAGACACAATTCATGGATACAGCTACAGAAGGGACATCTTGAATGCCTTACTTTAGACATAGCAGTCTGTTAAATATAGAAGATCAATTATATTTGGTAACTACTTCCCAAAGTTCAGATGATGCTACTCTGCCATGGGAAGGGAGCCTGTCCCATTCTACTGCCATCCCCAGTCCTTCTCTTCATCAGTCCTAACCTACTTCAATATCCACCCTTTCAGGGAATGGGAAAAAGACTAAAACCTTCTCCAGCCACAAACATATATGTAAATTTCTATGAATTTGGGGGCTGAACACCCACAAACCCTGGGTGATTCCCAGCACCTGTACCGGATTTCCTTACAAAGTGGGACCACCTGCCTTTTTAAGGGCCTCAGAACTTCCATGCTGTGTAGTACTGGAGTGGGGGAGAAACAAATTTCTTAAATTTTATTAAGCAAGCACTAGAGTGGAAGATAAATTAGAGATTATGGGTTCATGAACAGGAGGTTAAGCTGAAGACAGAAATAGAATAAGGACAAAGTTGGGAAGGAGTAATGGGATTTGCTATAAATTAAGAAAGAACAGTGAAAAAAAAGAACAATGAGGCTTCAGGAAAACAAATATTTTGGAGAAGATGTAAAACAGGCTAGGAAGGAAAATGAGACTAATTGGGCATGAATAAAGGAAGAAACATGAGGTACAGTGGAAAAAGGGAGACTAGACTTAATATAAACATGAGCAGAGCATATATAAAGGTGGAAAGTCACTTCTGCACATAAACAAGTAAAATAAAACCCCAACTTGAATTAATATGTTAAATTTACTTGTTTTATAGTGAAAAAGGGGAGAATCTGCTTGTAAAGAGGAACTAACTTTAGAAATTATTTCAAAAGTGGAGTTTGGACGTGGTAGACCAGAACAGCTGTTCAGAAGCCATTACAGTCCATTGTGCAAATTTTTCTTAGTTCAGTGCTTATTGGCTTAATAGAGTGCTCGGCAGGAATCCTTATGGTCCCCTCTATTAATCTTGATGTCAGCTCTGCACAAATTCCACACTTAAAAAAATTATGCCCAGCCCCCACTACACTTACAGCAATTACTTACAAAAATGCAGAGTCAGACCCACTCTTTCAAAAAGAGAAGGGGACTGCACAGGGAAGATACAGTAGATTTCAGGGATAACAGGGAAAAAGGAAGCTCACTGATGTGCCTGGTTTTTGCTCATCCCCTTTCCCTTTATCTAAACACCTTATTTTTTCTGACTGTGCTGTTTTTCACAGAACCAGTGTTTTCATCTCCTCTAAAGTGAAATAGATCTGTCCTTCATCATGTTCCAAAACACAGAGGACACAGAGTTCTAACTATTCACTCATCCCTGTCTGACTCTTCTGCTCAAAATGATCATTTAAGTAGAGTTACTAGGTCAAGGACTGACAGAAATATTCTTGTCTGTTTGCACAAAAGGCATCTTTTAATGATTACTGTGGGAGGGGGTATAATTTTTCCCTCTGTGGACAAAGCAGAGTATATTATTTTGTTTTTTAAACCCACACTGGTGCACTCACACAGCTTTTGGAATGGGACTTCGTAGGCAATAACCATCCACAAGGTAGTGAGTAGAGATGTCTCAGATAGCTAGAGGAAAGGTTGCATTGAAATTACGTGGGATTTTTTCTAAAAATATCTTTGTTACTTGGTATATGCAAAGTAGATCCTGAAACATCATTGATTTCATATTCTCTCTTCATTCCCATGCATGACAAATTGTCAGAGAGTTTTTCTTCAATTTATCTTTGAACTAGGCTTCAGGCTGGGGTAAATTTTTCCTAATTGAACTGTAGTTGCTAGAAAAACTGCAGAGATGTGTTGACATAACCTTAACCACTGTGGCTCTGGTGGTTTGTTTGGCATAGCTGTTTGCTTGGGAATAGTGAGTTTAGAGAATGAAGCATATGAAGATCTGTGATTTCATGCAGTGTTTATTGCAAAATACTTAAACTTTCACCTGGAGCTGATTGGTCCTCTTTATGTCATACATATTGAAGATCACAATCTAGCCAACCTCGCTATACAACCAGAACTTTGGTATCACTGCAGTTTTGTCCTATATCCTGCCCTGAAATTCATCCTCTTTTGAGATGATCCCCTCCCCTTTGAAAAAGCTTTTACTTAGAAGAACCTTTCATGGTGCATATGAGTTGTGCATCTGAAAAGGAGACTGAATTTTATATGTGTAGTAAAAACAATGAATAAAGCAACAGACTACAGAATGTTATGCAAATTATTCACAGCATTTAGGATGTTTGGTTATGTCTTGCATTAATCTGTATGGTTTTAATTACACTTGCCACAAACGGAACACATTTTTTACTGAAGGATCAAGGAGACAAATTTGAAGATAACAGACTTTTCATGACAGATCAAGCTATCATTCACTGCATGATGTGTATTACTCTTTTAACAGTAATGTTAGTTTTCTTCAGGGCAATGTCATAACAAATAAATATAAAGCATAAATGTGATGTCTTTATATCCTTCACATCTGAGGTGTGAGATCGCCTACATTAGCAACTGCCCTTGAGCTAAAAAAGATAGCCTGAAAATTCAGATCTGTAGGCGATTTTACTGTTCTTGTGGTTAAGAATTTATAGATAAACTGGTGCCAACTTTTATTGTGTATGTAGCTTGGGTTTTTTTGGATCTTGTTCAACTTCTAAAAGCCTGTTTTGACAGCACAGATTTGTCTATGGGTAAAATAGCTTAAAGGCGGGCAGAATGCATCTTCCCTTGCATTTGAAAAGAACCTATGAATTTGAAAGGCTCTCTGAAAGAATGACTTAAAAAAACATTAAGTGACAGAGGTGGAGTTACTTGAAGTAAATCAGCACAGGTCTTTCAAATTCAAAGAAGCCACACTGATTTATACCAGATGAGGTTCTGCCCATAATAAAATCAGTTTAAAATTTAAATATTTATACAACTGAGGTAGTACAGAAAGCTTAAAAGTAAAAGACTTTTCTTAATCTTTCCAGTCAAAGTCCCATGATTTTTTGTGGTTACTAGTATGTTTCCACCATGCTATATTTTTAACTGGGTTATGCCTCTTAATTTGCTGCTGGCCATCATGTACCTGTATTTGCATGTAATTCTGAGCTGAACAAATTAAGCTGAATAAAAATAAAGTTGTTTCTTTTTTTTAAAAGAGCTTTAAAATTAACAAAAGATAATTGCCCTTGAAGTACAAATAAAAGGTGACAAGTAAAAAGAAAAAGACAAGGTTTGTTATCATCTAACATCTGAGTCATGGAAAGAATTCACTACAAAAAAATCTAAGGAAATTTCAGTGCACTCATGTCCAGCTGAAGGCTCTCCATAAATCTAATGTCATCACCCTTCGAGTTTTCCCTCTGGATGGTGCTTGGGACCCAGGTAATATAGATTGCTTTTCCCAGATATGTTCTTGTGTTTATTGGCAGCTCCCCTGAAGTCAATGGCTTATTCTGTGTTGGAGTCCTTGTGTTGGAGTCTTTGTATGTAAACTGAAGGTATTTTAGCAAAAACCTCTAGATTAAAAGTGGGGTTTTGAGGATTTCTAAGTACAATCTCATGTTCTGGTCCATTTATACCTCAGTCAATATGCGATTCAGTAGGTTTAATAGTTTTTGTGTAGTTCTTTGTGCTGATCCATAGTCCAGATGTTCCAGCAGAAGTTATCTGGAAGCCAATACTCTGCTTGGGACTATTATTTTAAATACAAAATAATGAGTCAAGTCATCTGCCTGGAACAATGAAAAGAATTCCTCCTCCTCCATGAGAACAGCTCAGCTTCGTTCACTGATCTAGCAGAAAAAATACATGTAAATCCATTGAATGTTCACAATGCATCTGATTTTGGAAGTACTTAGCCTGTTCAGCCAGTTGTCCAAGTGATATTCAAAGTGTCTGGAGTTTCTTTACACAGATAAGTATATTAGGACTGAGTTTCAACTAAGAAAGTTAAAAGGTGGTTAAGTGTTGCTGGAATGTCAGCCATTTAGTCTTTGCTTTTTCTTACAGGAAACATACAAAAGGAGTTCTCCATTGCAGACCCATTTCCAGGACTCACTTTTTCATACAAACACGCCTGTACATAAGCTGCACATCTGGACCTGCTGGTCTTTGATTTTTATACGAGCTGAATGAGTTACCTAAATGAGCATGCACTTCTCAATGGTCTTTTAGGTCAGTGAGTAGGCTACCCACCGTAGTTGTTCTATAACTGAACCCTTCTACATTTTAGTTAAAATTTCCCTTTGTAATTCAGACTATGATTCTGACTTTCCAGATGTTTTACTTGGCATAGGTTCATGTCAAAACTTTTCTCAATACAAATATCACTAATTTGAACCATCTAGATCCACTAATTATAGATATTTCTGGAATCAGAACCACTTCCCCACAGTAACATCAGTATACTATATACTGGTTTATGTAGAAAAATATGTAGATGAAAAATAAAAAGTCGATCCATAAACACAAAAATTAAAATAACTGTACAAGCCCCATTCTCTCCCTCCAAAAAAATTTGTGAGACCTCTTTAAATAATAGTTTCAGAGTTTTTATTCAGTGTCAAATACATTAGGAAATAATATATCTTTAGATGTTCATATTTCTATTATGTACAACATTCCTTTAATACTTTTAAATGGAGTTCAAAATAACCATTATATATAGAGTGAAAATATTTGAAGTGTTGTGTATAGCAACATTTTGGTGAACGTTATCTTTTGATCATATCAAAAGATAATGGTCTGAAGTTTGTTTAAAACCTCAAGTATACTAGACAAGCATCTATTTTAGGTACATATATTTACATCTGAATATAGTATTATGGCCCATCACAATCTTTAATATATTTGTTCTCACCAACAATCCTATCAGGAAGTAATATTACTTTGTTAATCTATTAAATTATTTTCACAGAATCACAGAATCAACTAGGTTGGGAAAGACCTTCAAGATCATCAATCCTACCATTTTCCCAGGACTGTCAAATCCACCACTAAACCATGTCAGTAAGTCCCTCACCTACATATTTTTGGAACACCTCCAGGGACAGTCACTCCACCACTTCCCTGGGAAGCTTGTTCCAATGCCTGACAACCCTTTCAGTGAAGAAACTTTTCCTAACATCCAGTCTAAACCTCCTCTGGCGCAGTTTGAGGCCATTACCTCTTGTTCTATCACTTGTTACTTGGCAGAATAGATCATCCGCCTCCTTGCTCCATCCTCCTTTTAGGTAGTTGTAGGGAGTGACAAGGTTCCCCTTCAGCCTTCTCTTCTTCAGACTAAACAATCCCAGTTCCCTCAGCCATTCCTTGTAAACCATGTGCTCTAGGCCCTTCACCAACTTCATTGCCCTTCGTTGCCTTTGTTACCCTTCATTTTTAATTAATGCAAAAGAATAATTGATGTGCTAATGAAATTAATAGGTTAGAGTATTAGTTAGTGGGAGAAACTAATTTTAGATTACGGTCACAATAATGTATGATTTTTTATGATTTCTTTTGTTTTACTCACATATGTACAGAAAAGCATACTCATTAATATAAATACTCAAAAGTATGACTCATCAGATTATAGTATTTTGTAATTTCATAACCTCTAGAATTTCATAACCACAGAATGGTTTGAGTTGGAAGGGTCTTTAAAGGTCATCGAGTTCCAATCCCTCCCTGAGGTTGTCCTGAAAGATACTGCAGCTGAACTTTGTCATAAAACATTTGGGAAAGAATTTCAATGATGATCACCCTGAGAGGAAAACGCCTCACCAGTCAGCCTCTCTGGGTTATTTCCCAGGCGAATCCACCACTCCATTTTATCTGACTCCAGCTGTTGTGATTAGAGACTGGGCAACAGGTGTCAGGGCTCCCAGGAAAAGGGGAAAAAAGGAGATTTTATAAAGCACATGCATGGAGTCCAGCTAAAAACAGATGAAGAGAAGACATTGCAGGTAGGAAGGAGTCATTAACAAGTTAATAAAAGCAAGAAGGATGCTTTCAAAAGAATATTATTAAATCTATATGTGGCTGGGAATATTTGTGTATAACTGAATATAAGAGAGTGTCAAGTAGCAGCAAGTGAACATGAGGAAAAAAAAAAAGAAATACATCTATCTCAAATATTCAAGTTTAATCCAGAGTTCTATTATACGTAGAGAAAAAAAGTCAAATCTTCCTCAAATTTACTTCAAAATATCAAAACATTTACAGCTCAAAATGGTTTTCCTAGAACATTTGCAGAACCATTACAGCTTTAGAGTTTTATCCAGCTATTTTTTTCTTTTTGAGCTGAACTCCCTCATATTTTTTTCTTATCATCTATAGTACTTGTCAACATTTATGGTCTTAAAATGTATAATAGCTTCAAGCAGAATTAATTCAGTCATGATACTTCCATGCTGAAGCAAATCACCAGTAAAATTAACACTCATTAAAACCAAAAATGTTTAAATCCTAATATCTCATTGCAAAACTGTCCATTTAGTGAAACCCAATTAAAATGCAATTAGCTTTTTAAGTGATGTATATAATACCTAAGAAGGTCAATTGCTCTGCAATTCTTAGCTCTAATTTGTTTTCAGATTAGCTAGTGTAAGAAAATTCAGAATTACTTTTAATGTTTTCATTTTCAGGGAGTATTTGTTGCTATATGTTGCCTTCACTTAAGAATTGTCATTAAAAAGGAGAAGCTGAATAATTCATTGTGAATAGTTTATTTGTCTGTGTTTATTTGTCTGTTCTTCATCCATAGCCCTGAATGGTAGAATTTCTAGTAATAAACATCCCTATTTAAAGAAAACCCTCACTTTCAAAGATGCCCAAGTAGATATTTTAGTTCACATAAATCAACATCTTCTGACTTTCAAAGATACTCACTCAAATTCTAAATAGCTATCAATGGGAGGTTAGACACCTGTTTGATGGTATGATGAATTACTTCTCTCTAGGAAGCTATTTCTCTTTACTGACCTGTGAAAGATCTGGACAGTTAGCTGAGATGGATGCCTAGGTTCCACATTTCTTAGATGATTTGATGAGAGGAATGTCCACTAACTGTATATAGTAATTCACTTTGGAGAAAAATGTTTATATTATAAATCCTCTGTACTAAATCCTGGTAGCAATAAGATCAATTTCAAACATTTGTTATATTGTTAAAAGGTAAAAGAAATCTGTACTGAAAGCCAGTGAAACCAATTTGGTTCTCATATATGTTATTGAAGAAATTATGAACCAGCTTGAGGTGGAAACTAAATTCTCTGCTATCTCTTTTATGAGTCTTCAGTACAAATTATTTAACATCCATCCTTACTGTTCATGCTACTAGGTTTTGTTTCTCCTTAATTACTGATGGGATAAAAAGATCTTCTCCCTTCGTTTGATATGCATATTTGAACTGGTTACTTCTGTAGTAAGTAAGGTAAAATGTTTCGATTCTTCTGCCTTTTCTGTATCTATTAAGATGTCATGTTCTCTATCCACAAATAGGTCTATCATTTTAGAATTTCTCTTGTTCCTATTATGCTTGAACTACATTAGTTATTTATCTGTAAGTCAAGGGGGTTTTATCTTTGTTGTCTCATATATTCCATTCTCTTCTTTGCATTTGTATGAACATATTTCTATGGCGATTTTTTTCTTTTTGCTATCAGCTGCTTCCACTTCACTTTGCAGCCAGGACAGCTTAAAAACAAAGCAAACTTTCATTTGTAATTTGGTTTGGGTTGGGTTTGTTGTTGTTTTTTGTTTTTTTAATTATTATTGTGCTTTTTTTTCATTTTAAATATTCTATTAATTTAAAGCACAAAGAGATTTTTAAAATAAATCAAAAATAGTTTTCTGTTAGTACTAGGTTTTCTTGTTCCTTAGGTAGTGATCATAGGTATGGTATTTTATGTACATCCATAAATTACATCAAAGACATGGTTCCTAGAAGGTAACTATGATTTTCATTTTTTTTAATAAAGAGAAAATTGGTCCATTTTCTGACTTCACTGCTCTTTTGTATGAGGAAAACGTCAGGGAAAAATTACCCTCTGGCCTTATGTCTGGTAAATTATAATTACAGAGCAAGCCAGACATTGTCAGGCTTGGAAGAATTTAAATACTTGTTGTTTTGAAAGAGTCTTTTTTTTCCTCTAAAAATCTTGGACAAGCTATCTGGTAGTTTCAAAGATAGGTATCACTTTTTATGTGAATGGGTTTTGTTGTGGAATGACTGTACTGGTGTGAAACAATTTTGCGTTCTTGGGATTTCAATGTTTATATACCCTTATGATAATAATGATAAAAGTATTTTGAGGAAGTGGGGTGTGTGTGTGTGTGTGTATTTATATATATACGCACACAGCACACACACATATTTATATATAAATTGCCTCTAAGTCATATGCCTGAGACCAGGCTCAGACACGGTTCTGGACATGCTCTGGAACATGATGGAGGAGGCAGCATGGGCCTCTGGCTTGCGCTTAGCCCGCCCACCCTGGGCAGCACAAACGTGCATGAGAAGGTAGCACCAGTTGTTCAGTGTGTCCTTCATCACTTCTCTCAGTGATGTCAGTCATCTGCCCACTCCCTGGCCTGCTCCATCACATGCTACAAAAGCTGCCTGTGCTTCTGGGGCCTGTAGCCTAACTGAGGAGGGTGCAAGGGAGTTTTGTGTCATTTTCTTTTGGGTTTGGGGCTGTGTACCCTCTTCTTATTATAACTTCTTCAAAGATGCAATGCGTTTATATTCTGTATATATTCCATGAATTGGAAAACATTGTAGAAAAATAGGACTTGTTGACTTGTTTCTCCTTAATGACTTTGAGTTTCTAATGGGATTGTTGGTTTGATTGTTTGGTTGTGGTTTTTTTGGCTTCTCATGCCTTACTTTTCATGAAAAAAAGGAGAAGGAAAAGGGAAAAAGAGAGCCTCATTTAGAAGCAAGTATGTTGAAACTAATTACTAACTTTGCGCTTAGTCTTTCAATGAGAAAACTATTGCTTGTGAAAAAAACCAGCATAACACCACCAGAAAATTAAGACATCTCCCAGAGTAAACAAAAAAACCATAAGCGATTATTACGTTCTCATCTGCATAGATAAGTACTCTCATGGAAGGTTACCTAACATTAAGAACTCTAAGACTATTTCTCTAGTCTTTTGTTTATTTTGTCATTAATCTTTTTCAACTGTCTTGACAAGTAGTAGTAGATATCAAACACATTTTTGGTAACCTCTAATTACTATCAAAGTAAGCCCAGGGCATGACTGGCTTTTAAGAGAAACAACCCATTATAAATAAGTCTAGAACTGTTTGTGCACTTGTGACTAGAGTCAAAGTTGACAGCTTATGGTAGCAGTGGTATGTACATAAAATTTAAAATCACGACTCCAGAGAAGAGTGTTGGCTTAAACAGATCAGAAGTTCAACTTTTTATTTCAGTTGACTAATGCCCTTGGAAAATAACTTCATGGTTGTTTTATTTGATGATAAATTTGTAAGAGTCTTTGCCTGTAGGAATGCAGTAGATGAGAGTGATATGGACAGAAATAAAATCCAAGCAGAACAAAAGGTCCACAGAGGACCTCTGTGACAGTTAAACCCCCTTATTGATTGATGTAGCATTTAGTTGCTTCAGTTAGGAGATTTGTGCTTGGACACTCTATTTTTACTGTTATCTTGTTACATAAATTTCTTAAAATAGGGGAAAAGAAAGTGACTCTTGACTATATAATTTTGGCAAGGGAAAGAAAACAGTTATAGCCATGTGTTCACAATATCTGCATGAAAACTGTCGTGTAAACCTTAGGGCTTCAGTAGTACTCTTCTGAGAGTAACGTACACCCTGCAGTAGATAAACATGAAAAGGCCGCGTATGTCTTTCTCTTATTATTATTGTTATTATTATCATGGTTGATGATTATAATAAATTGATATTGAAATGGAGTTTGGATGGTATTGCAGAAATTCAGAAAGAAAAAACAGTTCAATCAACAAACTGTATGACCTTTTGGTTTCAGATAAGTGGAAATAGAGAACTTGTTATGATATGTATATTTGGTAGAAAATATGCATGGAATGTAAAAGGACATCAGCTAAAAGTGTATTCATGTAGCTGATGAGTGCTCATGAAGTGTAATTAAAACTGATAACATGACCTGATTGGATAGGGGAGGACAGGGTGCATGCATGAAAATTTAATGGAATATTTAAGTAGGAATTTTTAACATACTGATTCTATTTTTTAATAATTTTTGATCTATTCTGTAAAATTATATACTGGTAACAAACTCATTTTATGGATTTTTTTAAAAGCCAGGTTGATTACAAATGGGTTAGCAGGAGCAGGGTTTTAAGACTGTTTCTATTTTTCTATTACTTTTATTTAATATTTCAGAACCACAGAGTGCTTGAGCAAAGGCTAAGAGGCAGTTCAGTCCGAGGTGTGATTTCTGAGAGGGTGGAGGACAACTGAACCTTTAGACATCATAAATATTTTGAAGGGGTTGGAGGAAAGGGTATAAAGCATTTTTTGAGTATTTTTGGTTTCTTAGTTTTGGGAGGATTTTGCAGAATCAAAGGCTGTCAAGAAGTGATGTGTGTCTGCTGCTGTGAAGGGCACCACCATTGAGAAAGTGCAGCAACGCTGGCATTGTGCCAGACATTTGGAAGAAGATGAGATTACTCAAATACAGAATATTGTCATGTCTCTGGATACAAATTTGAATTATTCTAAGAACTTTAGTTTCTAATACTCTCTATCCCTATTCATGATGAACCTGGGAAACAAGTAAAACAGAGTCTCCATGATCTCCCATGCCCAGAGCTCATGGCAGTTTCCAGGTCTAAACTCATGTGAAGACACAGAAAGTATAGATTCCTTAAACGTAGGAAGGCAATTTATTCTTGCATTTTTAGAATGCATTTAAACCTATAACAAGATTCTTGAGTATTATTCTTTTTGTGTATTTGACAGGATAGCCAGATACTGCCACCTTAAAGACATGAATAAATGAATACATAGTGAATATTCACTTCAGTGTTTTTGAAGCATATTTGACCTGGGAAATCTGGGTGGTGTTTTGAATGACAGGAAATACATACACTCTAAAATGGAACTTGGAATTCACCAATAATGTCTCTCCTAATCACACAGAGACTAAAATCCCTGAGAATAAAAGCAACGATTTTGTCACAAAGAAAATTAAATTTACCTTCAATCTTTTTTGTGTCGTGAAAGATTTTGACTCCCTGTCAAGGTAGGCAATGCCCTTTCAAAGTCCAAAGTCCCTTAGCCATAGTAGCATATTTTGTGCAATACCAAAAACTTAAAAGCTTCCTTGACTCCTTTTTGTGCTTTAGTGTCAAATTTCATCCATTCTGTCACAGCTGTTTCCTTACAGTTTCAGGGTTTTCAAGCCTCATAATGACCTTTCTTGGTGACCCTGACCCATTCTTCATGTTTTCATGATGTGATGTCATGATGTTTCCATGAAGTGCAGTCCCTGAAGGGGTTAATGCTCCTCTGCCATTCAGCTGTTAGTTTCTCTTGAATTTCCCACTAGACTGTCACAAAGGATAACAGAGGTGTAATAAAAAGGTCACGCAGGTGCTCCCACAGAATATGTTAAGTCGTACCAGCGAAGGAATGTGAGTAGACCTATTGGAATGAACAATGAGGAGACAACAAAAGGAAACTAGAATTATAGACAGCAGGCAGGTTTGTGCTAAAAGAGTAAACAGGATTTACTGTATTCAAAGAGCCTGAAAAATTGCACTCATTAACTATGTATCAAGTAAATCGATAATACCATTATGTGTTACAACGTGAATTAGCTTTAACAGCTATTTCATACAACTCAGCAGGGACCCACAGCTAATTCAATTTCTACTGCATTGTGTTCACACTAATATTGCTTCAAAATGGTATTTTTTCTGTTTTGCTCTTCATCTATTTCCTCACCTTATTCAATACTTCTAAGAAAATAAAATATAGCCATTAACAGGTATAGTTCTAACATAAAGTTCATTGCTACTGCACCTTATATCAAAACACTGAAGACCAAACCTTTGTCTTGCGTGTATTCCTACTGATGCCTTCATTAGCTGGTTGGCTTTCTATTCCACAATAGATCAATGCCAGCTCCCAATGATTCCTTAAAATAGGTCATCCATGAGGACTGCTTCCTTAAGGATCCTTCTGTCTACCTCTCTCCTTGCTTTTGCTTTGTCAGAGGCTTCCTGGATGGCTATTATTCTCAAGTGCAGCAGCTGCATGGCTAATTGGGAGCCAGTAAATGAAAACAACTTGATGTTCACACCTTTACCATGCTGGATGGTTTAATTTAATAAACGAGGGCAGGAAGGAGGGAGAGATACAAAAGGATGCTTTGTGAAAAAATTATCCAATAAATATTGCTGATGTGGATAGCAAATGCGTATACCATGGATGAAAAAAAAAATGAAATGTAACTAGTGAATTGTGGTAAGGTAATACAAAAATGACACTTAAGTCTTTTAGTGTGAGAGAATTTGGACAGAAGTCTCAGCCTTTATGAAAGAGAAACCAGGGCAATACTCAATAGGGCATAACCAAAAAAGTCTGTCTTAATAATATGCCAACAGTCTTTCATGGAGTAATTTCCCTCAGTAAAGAGATCATAATAAATTTAATTTATAATCTAATTTTACTTCTTTTACACCATGAAAAAAAAAAAAAAAGAAAAGGAGAGGCACACCAGGAGTTTTTTGTGTTTAAAAAAAACAACACTGAGAGAGGAAACAAGGAAACTGGAGAGATTTAGGGAGGAAGGGAGGAGAATCATATTTGTTTCATCACAGCTGTTGCTCTTCTAATATTTTGTCCTATATCTGACCATTTATTCCTCTACACAGATGTACAAGGTACTAAATCCTGAGATATATGAGATTACTAAATCTGACACAATAGTCATCAAGGTTCACGTCCACAAGCCATTTCCAGCTTTCTAGTGAATGTTGCAAATGAATCATACAAGCCATATGTGCAGCCCAGATTTCAGGCATTGCTTCATAATGTATTTAGCCTATGATAAGGCTAGTGAACCTTTCTGAGTTGCTTCTGTCTCTGAAATTTGAGGTTGCCTTCATTCCTTATGTGCTTTTATTCAAATTGCATTTTTACACTACTCAAATCAAATGATTTAAAAACCAGATATTTCTTATTAGACCACAAGTGGAAGTCTGCAAATCATCAAAGTGATCAATGTTCTTAATTGATCATTAGAGTTTATTTATTGAATTTTTGCTTGTGTCAAATAACAGAGGTTGAGGAAACTCTTGATATAAGAGAGTTCAAAACCAGAATAATAACAGCTGGCAATTATTTGCTCAGTATTGTGCATTACAAAATAATCCTTTTTTTCTCTCTGACAAGATTAGCCAAATAATTATTTGTCATATGTCATAGAGTGCATACAGATTTTTCTTTGGATCCCAGTTCTCCTCTCAAGGTTTTATCTATAAAGTGATTTTGGGGGATCCCAGCAAACACTTGGCTTCTAAACTGCCTGTTGCAGAATCTTTGCACATGATTGCGTGTTTAAAGTTTGACTGAATAATAAGAGACTAGTTATTAGGTTGTATTGGGTAGTTAAAATATGGCAACACATGTACTCTTTTTTATGGGTTTTTTTGTTTGTTGTATTTTGTTTTTTTTCCTGAGGCAATGCCTAACTGAACAGGGAGGCACCCATACTGCATGCTTGAACAGGGGATTGTTTTCAATTTCAACAAAGCTGCAGAAGGTCAGAATGGGTCACTTGTGTGAAAGTGAGTGTTTCTAAATGGGTTGTTTTCTTGGTGGCTTATTAAGAGTTCAATTTGATGTTTGCCAGTCTTTTCCATGTAGAATTTTGTTATAAGGGACACAATATCAAAATGCATAAGAAACTGTCTTACCTAGCCAAGGCTCAGAGCTATAGTTTTAGTTCATTTTCAAGTTTTTCTGAACAACATTGCTAGTCATCAGAAGACTGAGTGGATCAACAAATAGAATTAATTTCTTGAGACCTTATGACACCTGTGCAAGTTACATGTAACTTCAATTTAAATTAATAATCAAACTAAATAGAATTATATAAGTAGAAGGAAAATATAAGAAAGTCATGTTGAGGGAAGTCAGAAAACATGAAACAAAAGCCTAGAAACAGATGAACAGAAGAAAAGAAGGAAAAAAATAACAAGATCAAAGTTATTGATATGTATTATGAATAAACCCATTTGCCAACTTATTTCCAAAGCTGCTGTTTGGGATCACATCCTCCCACATGCAGAAGGGAGACTAAGTCAAAACAACAGAAACCCTTAAGATGGAAAATGCAGACTACTCTTCTGTCCACATCACTCTCTAGTTTCATGCATTCATTCATCTGCAGCTGCCTTCCCTCATCTTCGAGGCTACATCAAGGCTTCCTGCTGCCAGGCTGTGGCGAGACGTCCTGGCTCAGCCACCCTGAAGGCAGAATGAAGGCACCCATGAGTGATTGAAGGTAACAGATAGATGGACTAAGTGCTCAGTAAACAATACGTGTGCCTATGAAAAATCTGGTGCCCCAGGCCAACTGTCCTTTTGGCCCAACCCCAGCATTTAACAGTTGCTCAAAAATATTTGTATTCCATTATAACTCATTTTTTCTCACATATTTATTGTAAAGGATTGTCATTATGGGTTCCAGCTTTTGAACTGGACTAACCTACCTTGTCAAAATCAGAGCCATGTCAGCAGAAGCTGGAGACTCATGTGAAAACTACATGTGGAGCCTGCTGTACACGATGTATTTCAATACAACTTATTTTCTCTCCTTGTGTAGCCCACTGTTTGATGAACACAGAGAACTCTGTGAGGAATGTGTGTGCAGTGAACAACAACAGAACACGAGGACAGCATTCTGACAGCATTAGTTATAAAACTAATTTTTTTCTGGTAGAATACATCTTGTCTTACCCCCACCAGATAGACACACAGTGTAGTATGGGTGAGTATTTCAAAGGCACTCATTGTTGACCTATTCTCTTTCTTATTGTCTATTTTAGGGGAAAGAATTTAGCCTGAAATTGAGCTGTGTAATTCTCCAATTTTTTTAGATGTTATTTACTGAGGAATAACAGTAAATAAAACATTGGAGGCTGGTTTGCCAGCTAACAAAAATAACTATGTGGAAAGATATGAGTAAGATTCTAAAACTGCTATAGCTTCAGAAAATACAAGTAATGTTTAATTAACTACGTGTAAATTTCCAAATTTTTTCATAGCTCTGCACAGAATACATGAGTATAATTCTGTCAGACTTCTATCTCTCAAGTCATCTTTGTTTCTGTCAGGCTCTGGGAATAGATTTTGTCATGTGTAAACTCGAGAAACTCATTGTAAAAACATGTCCTTCAGAGAGTTTTTGTCTTGTCCTACCTTTTCTGGGCACTAGTGAGGAACACTGGCCTTGCCGTCAGCCACTCAGAGGTCTATTCCCCCCTGGTCCATGTTCGTAGGGTTTCTACACTCCCAGGCCATGCATTCTGGGCTCTCTCATCCTCCCTGCAGGAGAAGGCAAGGTAGACCTTTTGGTTTGGCTGTGTCTATTTTATTTTCTGTGATTATATTGGGAAAAACAGGCTGAACAAGGGAAGGTAGTGATGTCTGAGGTACTTCTTACTTTCTGTAGGTTTTCAAAAGCTCCAACAGCAGTTTGTGGTGCTCCTCTCAGCCCCATTTTCTACACAGTCAGGCTTCCTGCTAATGGAGCAGCTGGGAGGTGACTTCTCAACCAAAATATTTCTCCTGAAGCTGTGGACAATTTTTTTGTTTGCTTGTGCTCAGCATCAACAGACTATAAGTCAATACTCACTGGAAAGTAGTATAGGGAACAGAAGTTCATGTTCTTATAGTATTTCAATATCTTCTAATCAGCATGAGGAGGCTGATAATGTTCACAGGTGAAATTTACCTTCAGACATAGGTTTTTAATCTAAAATAAATTCTGCTTGGGTCCATTTTATGGTAGTAGATGTCAATACAAGCAGAAATATTAGTAGACTTCTATTACAGCTACACTGAAAAAAGCTGCTTGCTCAAGCTGTGGGCCCTTACTCCACAGGCAAGTGAACTAAATGTCTCATGCTCCTACTTTCCAGGGTCAACCACTCTAAAACCAGCAGGATACTTCCACATGTCATAGCTCTTGGTCCAGGTCTCCCCTGAGCTGTACATGTTGCCCTTGTGGCCTTAATATCTATGGGGTTTTTTTGTTTGTGAAATCATTCTTTGGGTAGCTCGAAGATTGGTATGTGACAGTGTGACCCTAAGGTTGTATGGTATGTCTAGTAGTGCCACTAAAGGGAGTGTTTGGTATCCACAGGCAGAAGGCCTGCTGAAATAATATCTTAGCGCTGGCAAGTTTGAAAGAACTCCGCCAGATGCAGCTTCATCCTTTCATCCATGCCATCTTCAGGGAGAGTACTCTGAAGCAACTTGTCATCAGAACTATACCCAGATTTCATCTCATAGAGGAACATGGGCAGAACAGAAAGTTGGAACATGAGAGCTATGTGGAGTTGTCTGGACAGCCTAAAGTTGTCCCATGTCATCTGTGTGTTACCTGAGTGTTGAGCCATGTTTTAGAATTAGTTCACACAGGAGCTGTGTGAAAGTGACTCTTACTAATCCTGCAAGGGCAAACAAACCAAAGTCCGATGTCTTTCGTTCAGAAATAGCCATGTGGAGGTTGATTTAAAATAAAACTGGAATTGCTTTTCATGACTTGCTCTTGTATCTCTCTGTTAACCTAGCAAAAGAAAGTTTTTATTATGGTGTTATGTTTAAACTGAAAAAGAAAATTCATTCTTATCCAAAATTTAATTTGTCACTGCTGTGCAAATATTTGGTAAATTTTAGGTGCTACAGAGAAGTAATACTTCGTTTAATCTGACCAAATATTCCCATAGAAAAAGGTGTGTTTTATTTGGGTTGGATAATACTGGAGTAGTCAACTGCATGATAAACAAGGATCTCAGCAAGTTTGGCATCTCATGTTGAGCCTTATGCTTCTGTGGCTACACTGTTATCTATATCCATGCTAAGTAATGTAAAATTTGTTGGACACATCCCTATCAGCTACAATTATAATTTAGCATGCCTATATTTACCCTTGCAGACATATAAATGTATGCCTGCATACTCCTGGGTTTGAAATTAAAAAAGAAAATTGAAGAAAAGAGGTGCTGAAACAATTAGAGAGAAATTTGAAAGACATAATGTTGATATTCTGTATTTGTCAGCTATTGTAAGTCACAATAGAAACTAGGATAAAAAGAAAAAAAAAACAGAAATGGTTGTAAACATACAGAGGAAAGTTAAAAGGCCAAATTTATAGCATTGGCAGTTTTTTCAGGGATAGAGTGCTAGTTCTACATTTTCCCCCTGTTCACAACTCTTCCTGTCTAGTATTTTCTGTGGGATGGTACCAGCTCACTATGAACAAAGTGTGTATAAGCAAGTGCTAATTTCATTAAATCTTTTAGTCAAATTTTGTCCAATTTCAGTCACTATTTGTCATCAATATTCTCCTTTTGTCATTCTCACATCTATTTTTAATTCAAAATTTCTTATAAAGTATATTATAGATATAGATCTCTGCAACAAAGATATCTTGATCCCAGGCTGGCATCTCCAGGGCTCTATAGAATTACAGGCAATATTAAATATTAGAATACTGTCTTGCAATATTTTTTCAGCAAACTTATTTATTGTGTATGACCAAGATCTCTCAGAAGCTGATCTCTACTACTTTTTCAAAATGACTGCACTTGTGCCCTTCCATTTATTCCAGTTCTATTTTGGTCATAAGTATTATAGATGTTAGCATCATATATTAAATAAAACAGCATATGACAATTATTCAAACTAAAAATCTGTGTGTAGTACTCAATAAATAAATTATATAGCAGAAGATAACAAAACATGATTTAGTATTTCTTTTATTGTTGTAAAATAAGAAAGAGAATCCAGAAACATAACCTGAAATATCTGGACTATTTCATACCAGGTAGAATTGCCCACCTGGGTCTTATTGTACAGATGCTGACATAAAAGCAGGAAAGATAGGGAAGGCACTGAACACAGGGCAGCTCACGGAGTGCTGGGGCTACCTCCCGCATCCCACCTTCACATATCCAATAGGATGCCATCCCTGTAAATTACCTCCTTCCTTGTCATGTCTTATGGATGTGTCACCCTTCAGACAAGCCTAATCTGCACCCCTTATTGCTGGCTCAACGTCTGACTCTTTAGTTACAGCTGATACCAAACGGGCAGGTGGAATGGATGGAAGCAACTTTCATTATGTAAATTATCTGGATTTGAAGCAACAAATAGCCAGATTTTTACACACAGAGTGGTGGGCACATCAATAGTTTCCCCTTCTGAGGTAAAATGTGGAGATTTTTTTTTATAAATCGAGTGATTTTTTTATGTAAATATGTAGCTCGCCTTACCATTGTGAATAGTCAGTTGCTATGGGAATGTGGCATGCAAGGTTTCATATTTTACCTCAGAAATGTCTCCACATATCCTGCTATCACAGGCCTTAGGCACCTAGAAGAAACAGAAAAGAAGTTAAAGTAAATAATCAGAAGACTGTATGTGTTTAATGACATTAATTTCTATTTAAAAGACACTTTGTAGATATTCCTTAGAGGACTCTAGAGTATCTTGTCATATTGTGAGATTTTCTAATGACTGATAGAGGCTGGTATTACTTTCCAAATAATCGGTGTGGTTTCCTTTCATCATTGAATTTCTATGAAGCAATCCCTAATTTAAAGTCTAATATCTGTCTCCTGTTCCCATATGCAGCAGATGGCACATGCGACTACATCCTACTTTCTAATTCCTATGTGACATTTATTATTCATCAGAAAGGAAGTTAAAAAATATTATCTTTCCAGCTTCTGGTTTGGCTAATCGTATAAATTAAAGAAAATATTTCTTAAAAGAGATTATATTTGAAGATATAAAAATTATTAAAATCATAACATAGGGGCCACCCAGTGGGGCACTAATGTATTGTTCTGTCAAAGCATAGTTCAATGAAAAAAAGCACAATTGTTGAAAGCTTGCTTCCTATTATTTTCCACCATATATTTCTGTGTTTATCTGGCGATATTTCTCCATTAAGTACTAAGTGAATTGGAGCAATGCTCAAGTACTGATGACCATATATTTAAAGAGACCCAAGCTTTCTTGTATTTGTAATTCACTTATAGAAAAGTGCTTATTAATACCTCTAACTGCAGACAAGATTGTCACTTATTCTTACATGTAATTATCTTTGTGTATATCTTTGTTTAAAGGGAAATATTATTGTCTGATTAACTGAAAAACTGTATTTGTAAGTGGGTATGGTATACGTACTAGAGCACAGCAGATTTCAATAAGGGAAGAGTCTTGGACAGCAAGGCAAAGCTACCTGAGAAAAATAATTGCATGGTGGTAGGTTATTTTTTTCTTTAGACTGAAGTAGTTCTAGTGTTGGGTTTTAAAATACACCAGAATGTTTTAGAAACAGAAATTACTGGTAGTCAAGAGGGCTTTTGTACTAGTAAATGACTAAGTTTTCTTTTTTTTAAAAAAATTATATTGAAAAATAACTAAATCTTGTCCAGCTAACAGAGTATGAGTTCCAAGTTTACCTAAAACTGAGTTCCTGTAAAAGTTCTGACCCTGACCTTCAGTTTGTACACTTTCTAAGCTGTTTCCTCTCGTAATGATTGAAAAAAAAATTGGAGATGCAATTGCAGCTTCTGCTTTAGTTTTCTAAAAAAAAAATAAAAAATAAAAAATAAATTAATCTAAAATTTGGGTTTGGTTTAGTATCCAAAAGAGTCAGGACACTCTGGGTTATGCCTTTCAGCTATGTCTGCTCAGCCTCGAGTGTAAAGAGATAGGTTCCATGGTAAAATGTTTTTAAAATATCACATACAGTTGTTCTTAAATACAAACCCAAGTCACTGTTTAAAATATCCTACAAAATATCCATAAAATATCTGCCCTAAAGGAAAACAAAGAACATTTCTTATCAATCCATACTATTGGTACTGAATTGTAGTCATAATAACTAAAAAGACTTCCAAGCGGCATCTGCTTAGTCCCATTGTAGAAGTCACATGTGTCTTACTGTATACAAATAAGTTTTTAAAGAAGAAAAGTCCATGTCTTTTAACAGATGCAACATTCTTGAATTCAGATCATATATATACTAGTTAATCTTGTAATTATTCTTCACTGTATACCATCTCTCTGTGCGATCATAGATCCAAATGTTTTAGTTACTGTTTTCATGTTGAAAATTAAATTCCACTGGCTATAAATTTAGATGTGCTTAGCAGAGGTTACAGTAATGTATGATTTTAATCTGAATTATCTTGTAGAGAGTGCCACATCTTGCTTGGAGGAGAAGGACAAGTAACTTAGGTTCGTAAATCCCCAATGGATTGGACAATGGTGAGACAAGTCTCAAAATCCATATAAAAAGTTTACTAATTTTTCAAAGTGTGTTAGTCGAATTCATGATAACTGACCATGATACAACAACTTATGGCAAGCAATATGGATTAAACTAATTATAGCAGGCAATATAATGTTACTTGTGTTAACAAGGAAAAAAAAGGGAGACAAATGGAAAAAAGAGAGAGAGAGAGAAATAGTAACAGAGATCTGGATCACTACACCTTGTTCCAGTTTTGTCTCAGGTCCAGTTCCTCAGGTGATGGGCTGATGAATAGAGCTTGGGCCTTTTATTCTACTTCAGCAGCAGGTGTTACCTCCCATTGTTGCATTCAGAGTTAATTTACATGGTAATAGAGAATGGGCATTTTTACAGTCACTGCATATGTGGTGTGGGGGAAGCGTAACATTAATCCTTATCATCTTTTGGGTTGGAGGTTGTGTGGATTTGTGTGCCTCAGAAAAGCAGGTATTACAAAAGAAGGCCTGAGTGAGTGTCCTTCAACACTCTTCCAATTCCCTCTTAGCAGCACTTCCTACTATATCTTCTTTTTGTTACAACTGATGTTTGAGACACTAACCCTTTCAGTTCTCAGTTCCTTACAGAGAGCCACCCTGATAACAGCAAAGGAAGAACAGAAGAGATAGTAAAAATATGCCTTCCTTCCCTAGTGACATATAACACATACTTTTGTGCATTTTTTTGTAAACTCTGGAAGGATACAGATGCTTTTGTTCTTATAGTTCCTGTTTACTTAATAGCTTCAATGATGCTCCTCAGTGGTCAACTTTTAAAGTGATCTTGATACAAACAAATTCAAGATCTTCAGGTCTTTGAGTCATATTCTTCTTCCAGGGGCTATCATCCTGGTTAGACCTTGTAAAAACTGACAGAATATAATTCTTTGAAAATAATCGGAGTAAGGGAGGGAGTATGAATATGACCTTTTCTGAACTTGAATGTTTTTATGTAAATGTGTGGAATTCTGGGATAGTTTTACTGAAGAGGTGTCCCTGTGCTAGTAATCTTGAAACCTGAAGAGTTACATTAAGAGATTTTTTAAAAATTAAGAAGCAGAAATCAGGATGATCACTTAGGCTTAAACAGTACTGGTATTACTCATGTTTTGACTAATTCTTTTTCTCAGTGAATGAAAAGATTCATCTATTTTTCTTATGCTTATGAGCTTTTAACCTCTTGGTTCATGAAAGTTGGATTGATTCTCATGAAGCTTGTAGAAGCTTTTTTTTTTTTAAAAAAAAAGAATATATTTTTAAATTGACTGCTATCTTTAACAGTAGTGGATAGATTTTTTTTATTTTCAAAGTCATGTTTACCAGTAGGAATTCAAAGTATCAAATTTTAAGAATAAGTCTCTTTCACATAGCTCATAGTTTATGTGGTGATAACACTTTCTATTAATATTTTGTTCTCAAAGACAGTATATATTTCAATGTGAATCAATTGTTTTCTTTACCTATGTCTCCTCCCAGTTCTTAACTAGTTATCAAAATAACTGAAATTTATTTTATTTAATTAAAAAAAACTACAGACATGTGGATTAATAGGATCATACTCTAAAGCTCCTGAAAGCTATTTCCCTTTAAGAGGAAGAAATAAAACTGTAATTATTAGTCCAAGGATTCTGTAGGTTAATCTAATTAAGAATCCAGACTTGTTACATCTTGGTCGGAGTCCTAGTACCAGAGGAATTTATAGCTCATTTCAGTAGAAATTTGGTTTTATCATCTGCCTACAGAAAAAAAAAAAGCTACAGCACCTACAGTTTGCATTGTATTTACACAATACATATTTTTGCTACTACATCCAGATGGGCTGCTGAGCTCCTATGTAGTTAGTAATACTCTTCAGACCTGATGATAAAGAGGAAAAATATTTGTAGTATATCCTGTAATTTTTAATTGTGTTGTTTTCGTATATACAGAGTGACTTTCTCCCTCTTCCTCTCACACTTTCTCCTTTTCTCCATCTTTCCCTCTATCACTCTCTTTGACAGTTCCTCAAATATCAGTACTACTCATGATGGTAGAGAAGTCCTGACAGATATTAATGTGGTAGCACAAACTTTCACATCTTTATTTCCAGAATATTCAAACTCTTGGATTTATTGATATGTATGCATATAATTTTCTTACTGTATTTGATTGTTGTATAATTGCAAGGTTATATATGTTACTTCCTGTCAACCATCATTTTGGAAAACCACTTCCATAAAATCCTCATTTGTTAGGTGATAACTCTTATATTTATTATTTTCAAGTTTTATAGTTCTGAAAATTTACAATAAAAATTAACTTAAAGTCTATTTCTATAGAACCTACACCATGAATGCTCTTCAGAGACAGGTAAAACAACCCATTACAATTTGAGTCCAAAGTCACAGCTTTCATTAAAAAAACATTCAGTAAATCTACTGGTGAAGGAAATATGTCCAATGCATATATGTTTTTTTCCTCCCAGCTTTTCCATACGCATACTAATCATCAAACTTAATTCAACTGATGGGTAGGGAGAAGTGAAAATCTTATGTTTTTTCTAATGATAGGCTGAGAATTAGAAATCCAAGATACAAATTCCTTTAGTAATTTCTGAGGTCTTTAAAAGCTTCAGTTAAACTGGGCCGAACATAACATAGGTAAAATATCTGCAGTTGATCATATGTAATCAGTCTTTCCATCTCCCTTTAGTATAACCCACATTTTCCCTCCAAGACCACTGTATACAGCAGTCTGCTTTCTACAAATACAAACATACACTCATTGGTGGCAGAGACTTACCATATGTTCATAGTATTTTTCATTTTATCCTTTGTTTTCCCCATCTAAATTAAACAGTAAAGTATTTGAGCCCCAGGATGCCCTAAAGACTCCCTTAGCTCCCATATTCACCAGTACAAAGCAAAGGCAAAATGAACATTATCATTCAAACATGTATGAGTTGCAATTTACAGATCATTGTTAAACTTTGCTTCCCAGCTAGTATTCACTTTAGGAAGCGAGTGTCCAAAATTGGTTTTGGATTGATTTTTTGCCTCTGTATTTCTAGAAACACATCTCTTTCCAGAATGTGAATTAAATTAAGAAAGTCTCTCTGAAACACAATGTGCATAGAATGTCCCTTTTAAGTCTGATCAGGGTGAAATTGCTCACAGCAAAGAACTTCCAATGATTATGTAGCACTCTGTATTCATGGATCCAGAACTGCATTCTTGCAGACAAAGCTTTGAAAACAAGACTGACTTACAAATCCATTAGTATTTGTCCCCTTAATAAATATTCTCAGAAAGGAAAGTCTAATGAAATGAAATTAAACGATTTCACAGGATTTTGTCCTTATAACCCACTAATCAATTGGCCTTTCTGTTGAGGCTTTATTATTCTCAAACATAATTCTATATGATCCCCACACAGATGAAACACTAACATAGATGATAATTTAAAACTCTCCTTATTATTCCTCATAAGAACTCCAATAAATCACTATAGTATTATCATTATTCAGACTTGTTTTGACAAGGCTACAACCTTCATGTTTCAAAATGAGTTAGGTCGGAATTTATCTAAGCCCAGGGTACTTTATGTGTTCTGAAAATGTCATGAAATTTTCACTGCTATATATCTTCATTGTGTTAATTTACCACCAGAACCATATGTTCCTAATCTTAGATTACAGCTGTATAAAACACTCAAAATTGTGTTCATTAAAAGTACGCCTGTGGTTAGGTCAGCCTATCTATATTTATTTTAGGTATGAAGTAGGGTTCATATTCTATTGCTAATCATTTGGTAGAGACTGAAGCACACTTAGGAATGGCACAGAGGAACTGAGAAGAAAAGCAAATGTGAGTACAAGACATATTTTGTCCATGAAAAGAAAGTTCACATTCTTATTCAAAGGAATGTGTATACATTAAATATTTGCTACACTCCCCAAATATAACTTAAATGTTGGCACAGAAATAGAATGCCAAAGGTAATGTTTCTTTTCCAAAATATTCAGGGTTATGGTTTTGGTTCTTTTTAACAAGTTGGAGAAAAATACTGTCAAGTATACTGAAGTGAAAAAATATCCAAGCATTTTGAACACGTCAGCTTATGGTTGACTGTCCTACTCTCGTACTCTCAAAATGGTGTATGAAGTAGAGAGATGCTTGCATGTATGTTGTTATAGGTAAGAATGCTTTTTGAAGAGAATTCCAGTGTATCGTGTGTTACAAGAAATGCCATGCAGTAACGTTAATTTATTTTTGGTGTTGTTGTTTAAGCAAGTTAAATAGATACATAAAACTTACATGAGTTGTTGGCACGCAAGTTATTGCTTCATGGGGACTGCAGCAAGTTACTGAAACCTTTTTGAAATGATGTCAGGATTTTTTGTAATTGAATATGCATATTTTACGTGTTGGAGGCTGAAACACACTTCTTTTGGCAGACTCTTTCAACAGATGCACATGTTGGGCCCCTATTCTAGGAGGTCTTACAGCATACGTAAGTCAATATTTGTACATAATTTATAAAACCAAGCAGTGGAACATGGCTTTTCCATCAAATTTACACGATCATATTTCTCACACTTTGTTTTTTACTTAAGGAAATCTGGATGTAGAAGCCCCAAAGACATCAAGATGTATAAGAAATAAATTTTTAAAAAATATGGGATGAGGAACTAAACATTATTAGCCAATTCTAGTAGAAATTGACTTTTTTTCTGAATGAAAATTACAAATGGAGAACAGAAACAAAGGAGAGTACTGAAAACTTGCAATTAGTCTTTCAGTCCATACTCTCAAATCTCTGAATGTTTCTTTTTAATTAGCCTGTCTTTCAATTTCTTTCAGGTTTTGATGAAAGAGATAAGCATAGGCAAGGTTGTACTGAGCAGAAACCATTTTCAAAACATGTTTAAAGTGTTCATAATATTAGTTACAAGGTTGACTACATATCTTCTAATTCTTTATACAGCCTTCATACATTCCAACTGTAAGAAAAGGAAGACACACAATAAACATGCTTGTGAGAAAAATAAATTGCTGTGTTTCGAACATGGTGCTATAGGGACTGAAGGTCTCTTAATTCAGGCCACTAATTTCTGGTACTGCCATAGTGTTGAGAAATCCATTGGAAAAATAATGAATTTAATACATCATCAGCCATTTTCTATACAGAACAACAGTTACGTAGATATTAAGATAAATATTGCTTGACTTTTTTGACTTGCTGCAAAATTATCAGCAATGAAAATATACCATATGAACTAAATGAAAACTTAAAAGGGAGTAAAGAACTCAGAGGATAGTGATGTTTTATCTCCTATTTTTTATAAACAAAGAATGAGAGTCATATGCTGCTGGGCAGACAATAACTATAATGAACATCTGCTATATCCAGAATAGCTTACATATCCCTGACTAGTCTAGGGTAAGGGTTTTGGAGCTATTATTGTATAAAACAAAGCTGAACTCTGATTGCTGTGGATTAGAATATATTTTATTAATGACGAATTATACCGACATAGTGAAGGCCTTATCAGAACCAGTCTGAAATATTTAAAAAGCCAATAAACTTTTATGAGGCTCCATCATCTTAATATTTTTTAAAACACGGACTTTAGAACGTGTTGGCTTCTTGTTTGTTTGCTGCTTTTTTTTTTTTTTGTAAAGTGTTTTGATTGTAGGCTAAGATAATGTTCTATCACTGATTTTGTGTTGCCACATTATCATGAGATCTGAATATATGTTTCATTATCACACAACTTCAAGCCTTATAAGAAAAGTTTAATGAAGCCTCTATAGTATACTGGTTTATTTTGAACAGTGATGACAACATATAATTGATTATTTATTATTTAGAAATATAAGACCTGAAAATCCATTTTGGTCATTACTGCTGCTGTATTGCTGCTATTTATTAATACTGGAAATATCAAACCAATTAGAAGTCACTACAAACCATAAAACCTAAGATTCTTTCATGAAAACTTGAGTGTATATCCAGATCTTGTCAAATGCAGAGGAAGTTAATTGTTTAACTGAATTCTGAGAGAAAAATCAGTAATTTGGACTTAGACTTGCTTTTAGTATGGAGATTTATTTATATAGCTCTAGTTTTTAGTTTAGCCATTGTTCTATACACTGCACTTTGGTAACAAATATTTATTACTCCGCATGTAACAAATAAACAAGAACTCAATAGCTTCAGCTATTGCATGATAATGAAGAAGAGCTATTCTGGTAACAACAATGGTCTGCCTATTTTAGTAACAGTTTTCAGTAACAAAGTTTAGATTTAGACATGAAATTTCTAAAGAATATGAAATAATCAGGTATAACCATAAAAGTTTTGGCTCCTCTTATAAAACCAAAAGAATTTCAGCATGAGGAAGTTTTTTTGCAAAACACACTAAGTATTGTGCTGCTGTGCACATTTTACCTGTGAGTGAGCTGGTGTACATAATGAATCCAGATGACACTGTAAAATCTCTGTCAGGAATACAAACTAGCTGTGTTACTAATTGTAGCCACCAGACCACTTTAGTCAAAAGACTTTCAATTTCAGGAAAGATGTCTGGAGATTGGTGCTAACAAAAAGTTATTTTCCAAAAATCCTGCCTTGAAATAACTAAAAGAATCACTGGGAAAATAGACCAAGACTTAACTACAGCTTTCATATTCCTGGCAACTTTTATTGGCTTTCTACTGTGACACTGCTTTTAACATATTGCTATCATAAATTTCAAATAAAATTATAATGATGTCAAAGATATGGTGTTAGATCTGGCACCAAGAACATAGTTTACATACACAGTGATAAACTTCTTTACATAACAGAGAGAACTGGCTAAAATTCAGCTTTATCACGTGTATCATAATACAAATAACTAGAATAATGAGTCTGAGGACAATTTCCCAACATGCAGATGTGATTAAATTGGGTAGAACATCAAGTAATGAGGAGTAATAAAGAAGGGCTTGAATCACTGAAGAAATATGCCTTAACCAATTTATTGTAAACAGGCTTTGAGAAAGTTGGGTGTACTGTTAGGTGCTAAAAGGAAAGAAACTTCACCTGTATGAATGGAAAGGTGCAGAAGTCTTCTCACTTCAGACAGTTATTCCACACCTCTGCCAATACCCTATACAGCGCACTTTATAAGCAGCACTTTACATATAAATATTGTTCCACAGCAACTGTAAAATGAAATGAAAAGAATGACTGTGAAGTATCAAAAGGAAGCAAATGAAAAGGGAAGAAAGAAAAAAAAAGAGAGAAATAAGAGTGGGGAAAACTGAAAGTACAAAGTATTTCCTGTTCTTTTAAAACTTTCAAAACTAGACTCAAACAGAGATTGAAGAGAAGAATCCTGCTTTAGTAGGAAGATTTAGTAGATAAAATACTTGCTTCTTTTCTATGTCTAAATCCATATTCTTTGTAAGTACTGAGTTGTGGTTTCTTTTTCAAGTGGAAATATGTTGCTAAATGTTACCTTTGAAAATGCAGCCACTTTCTTCTGCTTCACTCTTTTTTGTGCACTTCCTTCCCTATAATTTAAAAGGCTCTAAAATCTAAGTCTCAACAGAAATAGTTTTATAAGTTTGCTAAAAATAAGCATTTCAAGCTTTAGCTACTTACCTAAAACTTGAACCAAAGCAGACTAGAAAATTCATTGAAATAAGCAGCCTGTACGTACACACAAGTGCCACAGTACACTGGCATCCTATTGAAGATGTGCATTTGGTGACTGCTAGTCTATATGTTTAGATTTCACCAGACCCTTTTTATTCACTAAGAGTTCTTCAGTCACTCTAGAGGGCATTTTTTTTTTACTTTTTAACTACCTAGATTGTCTCTATCAGCAGTCTTGTTCTCCCTCTTAATTTACCAGAGTCACCACCCCTGGCCTGGATCCAATCCCAATTTAACAATTTATTTTACATTCAGAGCAAACTATCTTAATCAATTTCTCTCATCTCTTCAACCAGATGTCTGAACAATAATCACAAGTGAAACCCAATGTTAAATCTGTACAAACACAAAATCTGTAAAAAAAGGTCTATTTTGAGCTGCTGAATAACTAAAGTCAATAGAGACACTGATTTCTGTCAAAGAAGGCTACACAACCAAGGAGTGTTCAGCAGCTGCAGAAAAGAAAATGATACAAGTGGTCACATAGTGATTACTTAAGTGCCATTATATGTACAGTGCTCTGACCATACCATATCCATGGTCACTGAAGATAATTCTTGATAAATTATTAAAATTATTTATTAGCCTAAAGATACTCATATGTTCAGTTAGTAATTAAATGGATCTTTCCTCCCCCTCCATGCTTTCATTTTTTGTCTCTGAAGCATCAGTTTTAAACCACCTGACACAAACAGATGTGTCTCTGAGCACCAACAACAGGATTTGCTGTGGTCCTGCTCTGAACTTCATGGTTAACCATCTACTTAACCACCTAACTAAATGAACACATCACTGAATACTAGCTCTAAAGCTTCTCTGTATAACTCCTGAAAGAGTTATCAATGTCAGTACCACAGGCAAATTATCCTTTCCTTAAAATAGTATGAGTATGTTATATAGCACAGATGTTAAAAGTGCTTTTCCAGGTGAGATATCCCAGCTTGAGTCTGTAAATTATAATTATTATTATCATAATTATTATTTCATAATTATTATTATTAATAATAATTTTTATCATCATCTTCATGATAATTTCTATGTTAACTCTACAAAAAATAATATTTTCCAAACACATTCAAACAAACTCTGTTTTCAGATGCATGTCTACATGTCTCTGGACCAAATATGCCTTCGAGGGAAATCCTTAAGCAATTCTGGTTTGCTGTATATACAGAAAAGAGCCCAGCTCAAAGCACATCCAAAGTTTCTGTCTTCTAATTCCAGCTTGTGGCTACTTCACAACACTGCAAAGGGTGTTTGAGCTCAGGTAGGAGTGAGTGAAGAGATTAGTTCCTGTTTGTACAGGCATAGCATTTATTTTCCACTTCAGACACAATGACAAGTAATTTTTTACTTTTTTTTTGCATAATAATTATTAGTTTGTTTTAATAGTAGCTGGAGGGTATCTGTCAGTTTGTAGCATGATCTTGGGAATAAAAGAAGTGTATACTCTCTTGTAAAATAGAAAATAAAACTGCTCAATTTATAGAGCTCCCCAAGGCACTGGGATTGAATATTCAAATAAATTCAGAGAGCACTTGAGTAAAAGAATTTTAAATGTGCCTTCAAGAGGCACAGTGTTTGTTCCTAAATCCTGAGTTTGTTTGCTATGGCAAAAATATTTGTCATGTTGCTGCCTTTAGACTCTAGGAAAATAAATAAATAAATAAACCTAGCAGAAAAATGAAAACAAAAAAATAAAGCACATAGAAACTCATTATAGCATCCTGAAGATAATAACATTTCTAATGCTTCATGATGCCAAGATGAGTAATCAGCATGTTGCATAATGGAAGACCATAAAAGTTGCTAATAAGTGTGCTTTCAGGGTGATCAGTATTGGTAATCAGAAGTATGTTTTGCTGGGATCCTTGATAAGAATTGACATGTGTATTATTGTTGATTGATATAGGTAAACAAAATGCAATCACATTTATTACTATCTTCTTTTTATTTACACTTTTTTACTGTTCAGAGGTTTCCCAGAACGTGGAAAGCACTTTTTTTTATACTGGTGACACTAGGGAATTTCACAAAATAGAGGCTTATAAGATTTGCTTTCTGATTCTTTTTTAATTGCCTGTTTGTTACTGAAGTACATTCACTTTGAAATATCTAGAACAAAGATTTGCAATATTAATACCCTCAAGCTATTTTGTGTTTTAGTCTGTCCTTATGGAGTTTGGGCAAATGTTCTCCTCCCCTCACCACCCTTATTTTTATAGTCAACCAGTTGTTTAACAAGGAATTTGACCAAAAGACTGAGTCAATTAAGATCTTCATGTATAAAAATTCTTATAGAAATAAGTTGGTAAAATATGGATATAAAAGATTTGCAGCTGAAACATCAATTATTAAACAGGAAATAATTAAATGAATATTTACTGAGGCTGGAGTACACTGGAAAGAGAACTGAAACATCTAAATCATCAATGGAATCATGAACTTTCCTATTATTTGTGACCTAATTTTTCCACATACTAACACATACATGTCTCTACGATGTATGTGAGAATTTCTTATTACAGCTGAACGTTAACTTCATAAGATCTGAGAAAACTTGACGACTGGTTCCAAAAAAAACCCTGGAAAACCTGAAGCTATACAGTAGGTAAGAAGATGATAGATGCCAATGTCCCATTTATGAGCCAAGAATTTCCTTTTGAAGTGTATCTCTAGAGTTTTCACCAATCACAATACAGGATGATGAACAAAAATAAAGTTTTCTCATTGTCTTCAATGAAACAGGGATTTTGCTTAAAATTTCAGCATTTTCTTGTATCTGATCCAAATCTGTTCCAGCACATCTGGAGATGTCTCATGTGAGACACAATTTAGTTCTGGATGCATTACTATCAGGATACACTGAAGACTGACTTGAGAGCACTTGGCCCATTGAGGCTGTTGGTGTGAAAAGTGCTGCTGCTCTGATATGTTCTCCAGAGTGGCACCAAGGCACTCTCATGGGAAATGCCAGACATACTCAAGTAACTCAAGCAGCCCAAGGTGCAACAGTCACACCTACCTAGAACTGTTACTGAATATGGCTATGGTAATCAGAATAAGGTTATGGACATCTTGGTTGCCAGTGCTATTACCAGCAAATTATCTATACACTTAATATCATGTCAGTGGGAGTAAGAGTGCTCTCACTTGCTAAGAGATGCAGATATGGAAATGTTGTGTATCTCATTATCAGAACTTTATTTTCCTGTCTTCCCAGACTATCAAGACACTCTAGACAATGGTCAGTGGAAATACCACCTTCCAACTCAGACATGGAAAACAACCAATGTTGTTCAGCTGTATGCATCCCTGGATCAATCTGGCTCTGTCACAATACCCTTCTCTGGGATGTCTATGCCTTCCTCTAAGAGTTCTCTGAAACCACCATCTCCTTTTCTCCACTCTTCCAGATTGACTTAACATGCTGCCACACTAAGGTGGCTGAGGATACATTGACATCACCACCAACTGCACCCCATGCTAAGCTGTGTGCTACATCATATGGCATATGTAGTGTACACAGGTCAGGTCAGAGTGAGTGTCAGACAGGTCAGGCATGCCACAAAATATGGTAAATGAGAAGTTGTCTTGATAATGCTGTCTGTGATACACTACCCCTGCCCAAATCAGGCACTTGAGCCCGGGGTGCCTTCAGTGGCTTAACCTCCAGAAGTGAACAAGCCCATGAAGCTTCTGTCTCCTCATCTGAAAGACTACATACACTAGACAGCCACAGACACAATATAAAGCACATGAGTAACCACAAATTACTTATGAAAGTATAATTAAACCATGTTGTTCTGAATAATTTATGTCTGTCTGTATGTATGTACTTACAGGTATTTTTCTGGACTTATTTCTTCTAAGAATCTTTTGGAACAGATGCAAACCCAGACAGACTGAACTGAGGGAATGGGATTTTTGTCTAAGATGGAGCTGAAGCCTGCACATATGTTATGTGTCCTTAAACAGCAGCAGTTGACCAGTATATTGAGCTGGATACCATTTTTTAAAAATATTGTATAAGTTAAATTGGAATGAATGAACTGTGGCAAATATTCTATGAATATTATTTTTAATGATAATGGCCCAAACATAGTATCTGAATTGGATACTACAGGGTGTTTCAAAACAATGGACCCAATTTCAATTGAATGTCCATTTCAAATGAGTCCATTGTTTTGAAACATCCTGTATATATAAAGAAAAATCTATTCCCATACATGTTATTTATTGACCAGTCTATTGATTGAAATATTTATATCATTTATATAATATTGGTGGTTCATGTTTCCTTTTTTCCAGGAATTCAAAATAAAGATCTGAAATTTTCTGTATTTCTCTTGATCGTTTCCAGATATTTCAGTGTACGCTTTTGCCAATTTTTGTAGGTTTTGTGTAGTTAAGTGAAGTATGAAGGCTGAGTCTCATCAGGCACTTGAGAGATAAAATACGCTTTTCACAAATGAACTGTTAATTTGTTTCCCATTTCAGCACCCATGTACTCTGGGACATTGGAGCAGCTGGGAAGAGAATGATGGATGTTCCAAATGGGTTGCCATTGAACTCCTGCAACTTTAAGAGGTCACAGACTGAAGAAAATTAAAAACCTCTATTTTGGCAGGGACAAAGTTGCCCTGGCACAGGAATCATACCAACAAATAGCTTTGTGCTCATACCTAACACAAAATCATAAAACTATTTCTAAAATACTTTTTCATCATTTTTATAAGGCTGTTGTCTTTTTGAATCTTTGTTTGATTCATTATTATTGTGCTTTCATTTACCTTGTGTTCAAATTTTTATCTCAATGTATTCCTTTACTTCAAATCTTTTATTTACACATATTTTGCTTCTCTCAAGTATCCAGATGTCACAAGTATTCCCACACAGTCAATAAATTAATTCATTTTTTAGCATTTTATGTTCTATGTCAATTCTGTACTTATGACCTTCAGAAAGATAATTCTATTAAGATTTTGTTTTTTTCAGCTGTAGTTACAAGTACATGCTTGTTTCTCTTCACTTGTTATTTTCTTCCAATTGTCAATCATATTTCTGTGCAAATATCTAAAGAGATACTAAACAATACTTTCAGCTAGTATCTTACATGAAATTTTCTACTCATTACCTTCTTTTGATTATGCAGTCCCAGAATCATGACAGTAATTAGTTGTCTAACTCTTGTGTAAGTCTAATTTGCCAATGAAAATAATGGGAATACAGATCCCTGAATAAGAGTCAGATACATGAATATCCTTCTGAATTTTGTTCAGTACAATAGAAATCTTCTCACTGTATAAACTGCCCAGTTTGGGTGGGATTCTAAGCGCTTTGCACTGGCATTCTTATTTCTTTTATAGCCAATTGTAAGTATACAGTAAGTGACAACTCAGAGGATCCTAGTTAGAGACCCGAAGTTACACAGAATTATTTTTTGTTAGTGCCCACTTAGATCTTTGTTATTTTTAAACCATAATGATTTGAAGCTGCTGCAAGGATCTTTGTTCTCCATATTCATACTGTCAGAACTCCTACATAATCCCAGAGCCCCCACCTCTGAGGTAGTTAATAGTATTTAGCTGCATCTTTTTTCTGTCCCCTTATATGATGTAGAGCTTTCCTCCTCTTGATCATTGCAGATTATTTTTTTAAGATCCTTTTAGTTAACCTTTATTGAATAAGGGTGACCAGAATTTTACACAGTATTAAATGGGGATTCACTAATATCTGGCACATGGTTCGAGTTCTTATATTTACTGGAAACCTTCTTGCAGATACATGATAGGATTGAATTTTCCACAGCTGAAGCAACAAATATCTTGCTGTCATTCTGCAGCTGGCTGATATATTTTGATCTTTGAATAAAAGCAAAGATTCAGTATTTGTAATGAGTCTTTGGACAGTTCACTTCATAGGAAGAGTCTAGTGGAGGAGATGGTGACCTACCAGCCTCAGTATTCTCCACACAGATTTTAAGACATGGTGTGGGCATGGCAATATATGAAAAGAATAAATAAAACCACTGAAAGTAGCTGTTCTGGTCACAGGCACTCTTGTGTATGTTAAATAAGACACAAGTCCTAATAGCATTCTCCTGGAAATTATGCTTGACAGCTTGGTTGCACTAAAACCAGTAGGGAAGATACATCCTTCAGTGACCAGTGCCATCCAGAAACAGACATGCATAAGGTACAAGAAAATTGAAAGAATTTCCTTGATGGTTTCTGAGTCATTTTCATCAAAAGAAGGAATTCTTCCCATTGTCTCTTCCCATTGTCTGAAACAAATATCTTACAAAACCAAGCCAAAACAAAAGCCACTAAATAGCCAATTCCAACCCTGCCTGCCGCCACTGATCACACCTGAAGTAATTGTGTAAGTTCTCTGAAAGGAGTTTAATGAAGTAACAGTCATCTAACATGTCTAAACAAGAATGAAGGGTGCTCCAGGTAGAGACAGAGGAGACTAAGATTTAAGCCAGATGTATTAATGAAGGACACCGGCAAGACATATCCTGGCTGCAAAAGGAGTACACAAGGCATGGCACCCTGAAGAGCCAGAAGAAGAAATTAGTACAGTCTGCTCACACTGATGGTCCAGCCAGTTCAGTGCAATTTCACATAAGCAGAACTGGGATGCTTCCAAGAGAAGCCAAGACACTACCTCCAGAATTACATGGCCTTACATCAAAGCAGTTCCATTCAAAGACCTTTTCTGATGTGTGATTACCAAGACATGGGAAGAGGGAAGAGAAATAGTGATGGGAAACCAGGAGCAGTGGAATGTGGAATGTTACTATGCATTTGCTAGTAATGATTGCACACACTGAAATTAAGGCTGTAATTCTCATCTGTCTTAAGATCTTTTAAGTAGAAGGTTGTAAAATGACACCATATGAAACTGACTCAGACCTAAATTTTTTTTCTGTCTGCTTGTATACTTTCATTCACTATTCACAACTAGCAGATTATTTTTGTAATAAATTTAATGCTGCAAGAACTATTGAAACAACTAGAGAGACACTACAGCAATACCATACATTTAATGCATTTAAATGAAATATCACTTATGAATCCAGGTAGATTTATGGCTTCTAAATGCAAATAATCTACCTGGATAAAATCTCCACCACTAGCCTGTCTTTTTGAATTGAAGGGCATAAATCTACAACTGAGGAGTAATTTCCCTGACAAGGATGTATCAGAAAACACCATAAGAAATCAGCGTTAAAAAGCTTCTTCAAATTACTAGAACCCTTTCTACCAAATATTTTTACAAGTGAGAAATGGTCTAAATATATATGCTTCAGTCTTAAAAGAGGCAGATTAAATTTAATGTAAAACTATATTTTTGTGCCAAAAAGTATCTGGAGAAAACCAATGCTAATTATTATAAAGCGTCTGATGTAATTAAGCAGATTCCTATTACTAGCCCAAACTTCTCTTTGCCAAGGAAAGTACTCAAAACTATCTTTCTGTCAACAGATTCACAGAATATTCACATCTCAAACACTGTACTGTAATTTTGACCCACTTCCCCCTTCTTTCAGAAGGGATTTACTAAATCTAGAATATGAGTATTGTAAAAATATGAGAAAAATCTATCAGAAATTCCCTAAATTGCTTGAGTTGGAAGGGTGTGTTTACTGTCTATAAGTAAGGCAACAGTATTACTCTTGCCTTTTTTCACTAAACATTTGCAAAGGGTCTGCTATGGGTTTCACTAAACAGCTGTTGTTTTAAAAGACAAGTATTGGTCTAGATCAAAATTTCATTTGACCTAATGCAGTTATTGTGCACATGCTCCTTGACCTGTGGGTATCCAAGGAGTCTGTAAGTAAAAGTTTGCTATTGTGTTTAAATGCTTCCAGACACACAAAAAAATATTTTGTTTTACCTCTTACCTGATATCCATCTTTGTATATGCAAGCTCAAAAAGGAAAATGTCAAATTTTATTTTTCAAAGGAAAGAGTTATGTTACTGGTTGAAAAATTGGAATCACACTCACAAAAGAGAAACAGGAACATGAGATACCACTCAGAAAACCTATTCCTAATTTTCTTTGTTACTTGTAGCTTTCTTTGAGGCAACACTTTGCTGCAGGAGCAAAATTAGTACAATTTTTCAGGAACCTTGTCTTTAGCACAGGACTTCTGTGACATATCCTTGGCCAAAAAAATAGTTTGGTAGTTCAATAGTTCTAGGTTAGAATATGAGTTTATAACAAGTGGGTGCACATTTATACATTCTTGTTACTTTTATGAATTAATACATCCCTCTTCAATTACATGGTTTTCTTCCAGTTTGTGTAATTCTTGAGACCATTACAATACTTTGTAAATCACATGTTCAGGGAAACTTGAATTGTACCTACATTTTAAAAATCTTACAAACTTACCCATTTTGCATTTCTTGGTATCTGGACTGGTTTAGCACATGTTAAATTATCATTTTTGGGTATATTGCAATCATCAAATCACCATCAAATGCTTCTGATTTAGCTTTTTCCTTACAGCTTTTCTAATCTTAAGGTTTCTACAATAAATACTCAAAAATCCATATTTGCTTCCCTGCTCCCTGCCCTGTGCATTGCTTTTGGGACTGAGAAGAAATAAGATCATTTCAGCAACAGCTGAAATTTTGAAAGGAATTCAAGTGATTAGAAAAATAAAACACTATGTGACTAATATGGATTGCCCTGGAAAACTGACTCCCCTGCATTTGGTGGAACTGACTTCCCTGCATTCAATTGTAAAATTCTCCATTGCCTTCCTGCAGACCAGGAATTTACCTCTAATTTTCTGAGACTCAGAAATTAGTAGGTTTTATTACCAGGATTTTGTATCTGTTGAAAGGTTTTGCTAGTGGCTAATTGAACCTGCACAAAATTAGACTGCAAAAAATAATTCAATATGAAACTTTGCAAAAGAAACAATGTCTGCCTATTTCCAACATTTTTTGCAACTGGATCTCTGAAAACCTGTATAGACTTTCTGAAATAGAGATTATACCTGAAAGAGCCCAATTTTCCCAAGGTCAGATTGCTCTGTGAAATCAGATATGATTTATGCATGGTAACATAGATCAAAAGTGTGTCAGAAGAAGGATATAATTATATGAGACAAAGTATGAAAAACTAATGAGGTTGTTTCCTATTCAGATATCTATATACAGGCCCTAATCCTTTCCAGGAAGATAAGAAACATGAGTGCAACAGGGTATTACAGATCCAATTTTATGTCTTCTCCTCTTGACTCTGAAACAAGGATATTCTGGAAAAAAAAAATACATTTTGGGCAGTACTGACCTTTTCTCTGAGTTTAATAGCATATAAATTAAGCCATATACACACATATAAATATAAAAACATAAATATAAGTAAAATGCAAATATAGACCCAATAGGATATAATATCTGGATGAACACAATCTTGAGTACAAGAAGAGTTACTGAAATGTTTGAAAATCTCAATCATGTGTGACCATATAAGGATAAATAACTAGATATCAAAGAATTTTGTTAACACAACTGAAAAATATACGCTTTTTCATTCATGACACTAATGCAATACTTAAAATCCTGTAAGTACAGTGTAACTTTAAAATTATGCACTAATAACACACTAAAACTTTGGAGAGAATAAGTCAAGGACAAATCAGATTAAAGTTATAACTTTAATTGTAACCTTTTAGTAAAACATATTTGAATAATTCCCAAATCTGACTAAAACTGAATCATACTCAATACTGTTACAGGTGAGAAGTAAACCCATAGTGGATTTGGATAGTGGAAGTTTGTCTGAAAACCTGGAAGATTAACTTATACCCCACTTGCTTATCTCACACACTTGCTCTCTGGCTACCTGCACTAAAGCAGGTTCCCTGCATCTCCAGTCCTCACCCAGGAGGTGAATGCTGACTCACGGAGGTTGACCAGAAAGTTGTACCAGTACATGTCATGCTGCTCCTTGTAGATACCTGTCTTGGGCATTATCAGACAAGGTCTTTGGGCATTACCCAGCTTTTGTGTCCATGCAGCTCTCTGATCTCTGGAATCTTTCCTGCAGCTACAGTCTTCACATTCTACTTCCTGGGCCTCCCTTTTTTTGTTTCCAAGACCACTTCTTCCTTTCATGAATCCCTCTTCTGTGTACTACCTCTTCTTTCCAGGACCCTACACCCTCAGTTTTCCCAATCTAGGTAGTCTAGTTAAGGAAGCACAACACCTGACTAGTCTACTAATTGGTGGTTCTCTCTCAAGTCTCTTTCCCAATTGGAAGATTCAGAGTGTGACACTTCTGTTTAGTCCAAGTGCTATAAAAAATTATAACCAGCTCATACCTGTGGCAGCTAACAATGTTCAAAAGTTCAATTTTGGATACTCTCCCTTCCTGAACACATACCCCCAATTATCTTCTGCCTGGTAACATTGACAATTAGACCTATATTTTTACCTACAAGTATGCTCTTTAATTGCTTTCCTGCTGAAGTTGAACAGCTAGTGTTTCTTTCCATAGCCATATTATAAGACCTACACAAATTAGAAGAAAGAGCTGGAAGGAACAATAATATTTTATATTGTAAGCATATATTATTCTATCATAACTGAATATATGGCACACCTAAGAGTTTGACTATTATAGAATAAATAAATCATACTAGACAGTATAAAATATATAGTCACAGAACTTTAGACTTGGAAAGAAGACTTATTTTCTTAACCAGTTCATCCTCATGGGAATCACAATTAAACCATATATTCTCTTGAGCTTTATATAGACAGGTTTTCACATGTCTGTAAATGTTAAATTTCCATTATTTTTCCTGAAATATTTTTTCATAATCTGGTGTCTTGGAACATAACTGGTATTCATGAATTTTTTTCACATAACTACAGTCCAATCTATTGATTATAGAATCATAGAATCATAGAATCATTATGGTTGGAAGGGACCTCCAGGGTCATCAAGTCCAACATTTATCCCATCATATTCCTAACCATTAGACCATGGCCTCAAGTGCCTCATCAACCCGTTTTTTGAACACCCCCAGGGACGGTGACTCCACCACCTCCCTGGGCAGCCTATTCCAGTGCCTAACCACCCTCTCAGCAAAGAACTTCTTCCTAATATCCAACCTAAACTGCCCCTGACGGAACTTG
>VZRW01006212.1:0-12100 GCA_013398125.1 Aegotheles bennettii | reverse complement strand
CCGGTGGGATCTGGAGTCCGCGCAGGCCGAAGGGTGCGTGTCTTCCCTATTCCCGCTAGGGAGTCTGCCGCTCCGGCAACACAGCGTCCTACCTGCTGCAGGGGCCCGCCGACGTCTGCGGAACAGGGGCTGCGTGGGCGGAGTGTGCGCAGAGGCGTGGCGTTGCGCAGAGGCGTGGCTGCAGACGACGGCACCGAAGGCTGACTGCTTCGCGTTCTGTCTGTTGGGCAGCATTCTGGCTTTCAAAACTTGGAGATCACTTTTGTAAGTCAGGCTAGTAAGGGACGTTCATTTTCTCGGTGGTAATGACAAGACGTAAGGATCTGGTGATGAGGTACCTGACCTGTGATCTGCTGGCTTTTCCTATATTAAGCCTTTATGTGAAATGGTGACAAGTCTAAGCAACTGCCTTCCATCACAGTGGCTTATGACTGAGGAAAGTGTTACATTCAAAAGTCAAGGAGGAATGCTTTTTCGAATGTTTATCATTGATACTCAACTGTCCTAAGGAATGTCAGTGATTAATGTACTAAGATGTAATGGTGCTAAGATTCTCACTCGGGAACATGGCAAACTGTATATCTGATGCAAAGAGTGAGAGAGGGATAAAAAGGGGGGATTGTTTCAGTCAGTGAATACTATGGCATGACAATATTCTAATTTTTCAGTGTCTGTATTTACAAAATCATCCTTCTTAAAACCAAGGATTCTAGTGCTATATGGCCAGGGAAAGTTACTTTTTGGAATTTTTTCCAAAATGAGAAGCTAGTGTTCTTATTTCAGCAAATTAAGATAGTCTTTGGATTTTTACAATAGAAAACAAAAGTACAGCAATTTATGTTCTTTATTTTGAACAAAAATCGAAGTATTGGTAGATTTCTTTGATTATTTTTTTTAATTATTGAAATGCATAAATTTTTTAGTATTCAAGTCAGGGATAGATTTCAAGTTTGTATGCAAAAAGTTGCTTGGGGCCAAAGACAAGAAAGAGAATTAAAAACTAATGGTGACATTCTGCAGTCATCCTGGTGTACAGCAGCTTTTGAAGTGTGTAAATTGTAGAACTAGTCCCACTTACAAAAGACATAAAGAACTTTGTTATCTTACACTCAAAAGGTGAAAGAACTTGAATGCTAGTGAAAGACACTGAAACTGCTAAATTATTCATTAAAATTAATGGAGCTTAGTTGACTTTTGCCTCTGAGGAAACCAAAATTGGCCGTTTTTTTGTGTTCCTTAAAATAGGCTGTTACGGTTTGAAGGGACAGACAAATTTTATGGTATTGCTGCAAGGACCCAGAGAGGGGGGTGGAGTTTAGGATCCTTTGTGAAAAGGGGCCTGGGGTGTCAGTATTCCCTCCCACTTCCTGCCAAACTCTATAAAAGCCAGGAGAACAGGAAGTTCCCCCATTCTTTCTGCTCTCCTGGTTGCCACGTGGAGAGGTCCTGGAGAGAGAAAGAATCCTGCCTTTGTCATCAGCTCCCCATGTGCTCTGCAGAATCCGAATCCATCGGATGCTGGGAAGGGCTTTGGACCCTTTTTCCTGCATCGGCCTTGCCCTGAGGGTCTTCACATGGCAAGGAGAAGGAGAGCAGGAAAAAATTTGTATATTTATTTGTATATTATATTTTGTTCTTTTCCCACCTGTTTTCCCTTCCCCATTTCATTAAATCTGTTACAGTTTTAACTTCCAACCTTTAAGCCTTTATTCCTTATTCTTCTTCTATCTTCCCCTGAGAGCCTGGCAAGGAGTAACAGAGCAAATTCTGTCCCCTGGGTTGTGGCTTGCCCTGGCCACTTAAACCAAGACACTTCCTCACAAGTCTGGTAACTGGTGTTATACAATGAAGGCCTGAAACCTTTATGGTTCATGTTATTTAGAAAAGTGGAGCAGACCCTTAGAAGAAAAACTCTAAAGTAGCCTACAATCAACTCTAGAGAAATCTGAATTTACATTTTAAGTTATAAAGGTAGCACTTGCCATTTGGGGTGCTTTATTATGATTAACACTGTTTTTTCCCCAGATTACTTTTGTGCTGATCATTGTAACTTAAGAAAGAAATCCCATGTGAGTGAAATTCAGGCCAGATAATAAAAGAGCCTCTCTGGATAGCTCGTCTCAGTGCCCAGCATTATCTCAGTGAGACATTCTTCTTGCTTTTTTGGTAAAGGACTGTCTGTAATGTTTCTGAATATTTAATATCTCTCAAAAGTATGCCACTTATGAAAGCATAAGACAATGACTGTAATGAAGATAAAATGAAAAATAGGTATACAAAGATACAGCTATCAGTCTATGTTTCTTTTGTCTTGACTCCTTTTCCTAAGTGCAGTCACCGAAGTTTTTGCATATATTGGGCACCCATGGGCTCTAATGGATGTATATGGTCAGAATGAAATCCCTAAGGAAATCCTATCAAACCTTCCTTCCTTTCTGACCTTCTGTTCCTCCCTTCCTCTGTCTTCCCTCTCTCCTGCCCTTAAAACCTCTCCTTTCTGCTGAGGAGCAGAGAGTATAAGCTTACTTTATCAATGGAACAGGCTGCAAGAGCTGTTAACTGTGTCCAGGCAGTGGCTTACTTAATTGTTGGTATCATAGAGCTGGTTTTCTTATTCAAGCCCAGAGGGATCACAGGTTGTGCTGTGATAACTGCACTGAAATCATGGGCAGGAGGGAGCATCATTTTCACAGAGAAGGTTAAGGACTGCCAAATTGAGCAAGGCATAGATATGGGGGCACAGAAAAGGCATCCTTTTCTGGAGGGAGTCCTTGGAGATGGAGAGTGCGGAAACTTAGGACAATTAACACAAGATGAAATAATGGTAAGGCTTTTTTGAGAGTACTATGGCTAGAAGTGACTAAGGCAGGACTGGAGATCTAGGATTTAGGTTAAATGCTTAGTAGGACAGAGATGAGGATGGCTTTTCTAGATCTTAACGGTGCAAGGGTGATAGAAGTTAGGTAGTGTGGACTCCTACAGCTAAAGACTCAAGGCTGTGGTGCATTGATTTAGGGTAGGTAATTGTATGACTTTTATTTATATGGGAAAGTAAAGCAATTTTGTAGTGTGTGTCTGATCTCAAAAGTTTGATAACTTCTGTGTTGGACTGTTCTTCATTTAAATTTAGGGCAATATCTAATTGCCAGTAAGTTAAATGCAAAGTCTCTAGTTTTCTTGCAGATTAGTTTTCTAAAACTGTTAATTAATGTTTTGTAACCAGAGTTCCTTCTTTGCTATTGTTTTACTCTTCTAACAAATATACAAGAAAAGAAAAAGCCATAACAGTTCCCCTAACCAATTTCCACCAGTTCCTATACTGTTTGGCTGTCTGTCCAGTCATTGTCTTTTTCTGTGTTTTTTTTCTGTGCAATTAGAAGAAGATTTTTGTACAGATTATCATGAACCACAATTTTCAAGGAAATTTCTTCAGATTGAAAAAATGCTGTTTCTGACTTTTAATACACAGATATTATGCCATAAAAGTCAAACCAAACAAATTACTAGTTCCAGCAGTTTCAGTTTCCCAGAATTTTAAGCTTGAATTCCACAAATCCAGTTTTGGAAACAAATTTCTCAGTCACCAACCTCCATATTCAGTCAAACTTATAATGACTTCTTGCCCTAGAAAATCTGATCTAACAGTTTATGACTGAGCAGGCATCTGTTAATCTTCTTTTAAAGAAGAAAAAATCTCACTGTACTTTTAATATCTAAATGACACATACTGTGTGCAAGTGTCCAATATTAAATAGAGCAGTTGTGTATCTTTGCATATCCAGTCTTTTCTTCATTTGCCTCCAGTCTTGCAGTATTTGATCTTTGTGTCTCGATTCAAAATATTTGTGACAGTCTTTTCTGTGATCAGTTTTTCATACTGCTGGCATTTACAGAATCACAGAATCAACTGAGTTGGAAGCAACCTTAAAGGTCATCTAGTCCAACTCCCCTGCCTTGAGCAGGGACATCCTCCACTTGACCAGGTTGCTTAGGGCTGCATGTCTTCTTGTAATCCATTTCCACACGTGCAAAAGACAAGAAGGTAACCATGAACAGTTAACACAGAGAATCTAAGGGAAAATCATGCTTGTTTTTCCTGATTCAAAACCCACCTGGATGTGTTCCTGTGTGATGTATTCTAGGTGACCCTGCTCTGTCAGGGGGGTTGGACTAGATGATCTTTCGAGGTCCCTTCCAACCCCTAGGATTCTGTGATTCTGTGATTCTGTTTGCTATAACTAATGAAACAACTGAGCAGAAAGCAATGCATGTCAATATGTCTTGAATTTGTTGGCACCATTTTTCACAGCATTCTCATTTGGAAGTATGTCCAATGGGATAAAAATGAGCACTGTAGCACCCAGTCCAAAGGTTAATAACCAATACAGTAATAGGTGATTGGCAACTGGTAATAAGCTGAGTCAGGAGTCAGTGCTGGGGCAAATACTGTTACCATCATCAGTGGTATAGATAATAAGATAGAATGCACTCTTAGCAAATTTGTGGATGGTAGTAAATTATGGGAGCATGGTTGACATATGCAAATAACAGTTGCATTCCAGACAGACCTTGATAAACCTGAGGATTAGGTCGACAACAATGTTGTGAAGTTCAGCAAGGAGTACAGGATATTGAGGAAATAATTTTTCTGTTCTGCCTGAATGTGTAGGGACTGCCAATGGCATGCTGGTCCAGTTTTGGCTTCCCAGTTCAAAGAGAACATTTAACATGCTGGAGTAGGTCAAACAGGGATAATATTTAGGAGCATAGAGCACGTGACTTACAAGGAGAAGAAGAGAGAACTGGGCTTTTTTAATCAAATAAAGAGAAGTCTAAGGGAAAATGTTATAGCAACCTACAGCTACTTGAAGGTCAAATACAAAGGTAATGGAGTCAAACACTTTTTGGTAGTGGACGGTATAATAAGGTGGTGTAGCAACACCCACAATTCGCTGCTTGAACAGTTCAGATTGAATGTTCAGATTGAATGACTTGGAATAAATTTTGTGAATTTTGACTGAGAAAACAAACTGTTGGTGTGCAAAATACGTATTTTTTTTGTTTAATTAACAAATTATGTGAATTACTTGAAGTTAAATTATAGGTCTAAGTTGCAGATCTCTTCTGCTCTGGAAAATGGCAAAATCATTTCCTGAAATGTTCTCTGAACATGGTCCTGTGAGGCAAAGAGAAACCAGGCGTTCCTAGGGAACTCAGGTAGGAACTGGGATAGCCAGCTGGTTGTACTCACCAGCTCAAAGCAACCCAGTCCTTCTTACACACAGGGCCAGCAGTCTCTCCTTGTTTGTGTAAGGTGAGCAATACAGAATCTGTGTTGAATACAAACAGGCTTTCAGGCTGAGTAATAATTTGAATTACAGGCAACAGATATCAAAGGCCATGATGTAAGGAAAGTAGACCATGGCCTCCTCTTCATCTGATGGTGTGTTTAGCTGTCTGAGGATCTCCTAAACTCCCTTTTGTGTGCATTTACTATCTGCTCTCTAAGTGTGGCCACATATGAAATAAGAATAAGGGTGAAGAAAGGGTGATGGGCTAGAAAATGAGAGGATTTTGATGTTTCTGAGGAGTGTATGTGTCTGTTAGCAGTGACTGATCTCAGTAATTTGTCATGAGATCCTTGGTGGTATAAATGGAAGCGTATCTCAGCCTGCCAGTGTGAAACTGACCGCCTTTTTGCCTTCTCAGCACTTCAATGCAACTCTGTACACCTGTGGACCCTAGCTTTGGAGAATAGAGGCTGAAAAGGAAGAACATACTGCAGGTACTTAATCTTTTTATCTTATTTCTGCTTATCTTCTTGTTCTTATTTCCATGAAGGTGCTATCTCCTATGAACAAGAATGTGGACAGGAGTATAAAGTCCAAATTTGGCTTCAAATATAATGGGGTTTTGTGCATGAAATTCTAACACCTCTGGCAATGAATCCGATGCTCTGTGTTGGCTATGCGATAGCTACAAGGTTGTTTGGTGTGTTTTTTTAAAGCCAAGACTTGAGTTTTTCTTTATAGCAAGGAGCTGTGTGCTGCATTATCTTAAAGAATTGTTCATGACAAATAGAGAAGAGCCCTTTAGATGTCAGTCAAATGTAGCAGCATAAAATATCTTTTCAGTAACATTTTCTTCAAAAACTGCATTTGAATGGAAAAAAAACAAAACAAAACATGAAACATGTTAGAAAGGCACCAAACAAGTCTCTTACTATTAGTGTTTTATTAAATAAGTAGCACATAATCAGACAACTACAACAGTAGCTCTGGCGGGAATGCTGCTAGATGTTCTGTGTTCCAAAGTGGAAAACTCTGCTTAGCTTTTGGCAGAGTAATTTTTTTCTAAAAATTATTAGCTTTCTGTGCGGGCCCAAATACCTCTTATTGCCATAGCTGCCAGTCTTTTGAGAGGCAAGTATATTTCACTTGAATGTGCAAACAGAATGGCATACCTGTACCAGCAAAATCTAAGAATCTTATGGGGAAATCTGACCAACTGGCACTAGATCATCTGTAATATGGATCATCTTTATATTCTACGTGATTTCAGTTTCTTTTTCTGGTAAGTGCTTTAAGAAAGGAAAGAACAAAAAAAAAAACCCAAAACAAACAAAACAAAACAGAGATGTAAATGAGACACCACAAGGAAATTAGTAGGGAATTTCATAAATTAAGTATTCACAGATTAATCTGTTAAATAAACAAACAAACAGTGAAGAAATAATAAAAATACTGTTACTTCTTGATGATGCCCATGGCATTTTGAGGGGGGTAGAAAAAGGATGTTCTTATTGCCCTTTCTCATAGCACATCAATATGTTTCTTTGCTAGCATGATCTGTGGGAGGTTCTGCTCAAAGCTAGTGTTATTCATGGAGAAGCAGTGGAGATCATCTTTCTAAAACTGTCATCTTTTGTTATCAGTCCAAGGCCAGGAGAGGATTTCCAGTGGAAGCTCTCCCTGTTGTGGCAATTATGCCCAGCTCTCTGTGATATAGAGAATCTTAAGAATTTTGCTTTTTCCCCCAGATTATGCGTTGTAGCAGGCAGAGGAGTGAATACAAAACACGGTGCATAATTTTTCAAAATATTTTTGTTTTACTATTTGCCATTAAATTTTCTGCAAATAAGGGCTCTAAGCTAACTGATCCAAACCAAGGAAACGTATTAATTACTTAGAAACTCTCATGCCTGTATTTTAGAAAGGTCCTCTAATAAGCTGACTTTTAATTTCCTTGTCAATTTAGCATACTCTAAAACCTGTAGTTTTAACATGAAGTTAAAAGTGCCACATAAATGGCAGTGGAGCAATGTAGATTATCAATTATCAGCTAAGGAAGCTTTGCAAGTACCACCAAACTGTTTGTTAAGATTGCACAGGTCACATGATGTCCTTGTATTCAGACAAAATTAAAAAAAATAAATCTGGATACATTTCTGCTATTGAAAAGAAAAATATCAAAAAGCCTGGATTAGGAAGTGCTCTTTTCTAATTTGATCCAAAAAAGCATGGTTTATTTCCATGTAAACCCATCATATTAACATATACTCTTTAAAACATTCTGGTATGCAATGCAGCTGCAAACACTTATAATTGTCACATTCTATATTGCTAAGTGTCATTAAAAAGCACTGTCTTCTGCATATGTATGTATTTTCATGGTTATACTGATCGTAAAAAGATCATCATCAGGGACAGCAACTAGCAGTTTTCTCTAGCACATCAGTTTAATAGACATGATCTGCTTTATTTATAAAATGAATTAAAATCACTTAGCACAAAAAATATCTGAAGCTTGGGTTTATGGACAGAAAGGGACAGATAATCATATCAAAAGCATTACACAAATAAACAGTACTATCCTTTTGAAAGCATAATGCTTGCCATCTCTAAGTTTTAAAAAAGCAGTACGTGCTGAAGAAATGAACTATGTCTATAATGTTTCAGTATTACAAACATTCCTTTAAAATTATACCTAGAATTTCAGTTATCTGAAGTTCAAAAAATGATGGTTTGATACTGTAATATTGGTTGTTCTCCAAAAGTTTAAGTTGAGATGGTTCTCCATGGTCTGTTATCTTGGATATGTTGCCATTTTTAAAGTGTCGGTAATTGTTTTGGTCTCATACTCTGCAACTTATTATTAGAGTTTACTCTTATGCATGATTCTTTTATTAAGGCACTAAGATGCAGACACGCAACCTGTGATGCCCAGAGGCCACTTTAACAAATCAATCCTTAAAACAAGTTTAATTTAATGTAATTCACGAAAGATCAGAAATACACAAATTTTATCATAAGTGTAACAATCCTCTAGTCACTACAGCACAGGAAAAAAAAACAATGTTCTGACTGTTTAGAAATACTAAACTGTTCTATATAGCATATGACTTCTTGCCAGTTTGCTTAGGGCAGCATAGTCACCTCAGTTGTTACCTCAATTGTCACATTATTTGATCATTTCTCCCCCCTGCCAGTGTTAAGTTGTCTGTGGTCTGGATCTTCGTCCGTTCTTAGTCACTTTGGAGCAGCCATGATTGTGTGACATTGCATAAGGGAGAATTGAAAGAGTTTCATTACTTCACTTTTCCCTCACTCAGCTTCCACCTACAAGCAAAATTCAGATCTGGTTTTCACGTTCAGAATATCTAGAAATAGATCTGCTGTGCATAGTTAAGTTGTAGAGCCCATTGCTACAGTATATTCTAAACACCCAAAATATTACAAAGTTCCAAAAAATGTTAGACAAATTAATGGAGAATTTGGCTTTTAGTTGGTATTAAACATAGATATAAAGGTGCATTCTGTAGTCTCTGGGTCAGGAGCTCCTGACACATGATGAGAACTGGGAAGATATACATAGAAAAAGAATTTTCTCTACTTTTGTCTCATGCAGTTCTTCCTAAGCTGCTGCCCACTGTTAGAGACAAGATACTTTATTGGGAATAATAGTCTGATTTAAAATCTGGTAAAGATATAAAAAAAATACCAGAAGTGGCATTAGAGAAGCTATATCAATTCCTATAGAATAAGTGTCTTTCTTGCTGAGAACAACTATTTTGAATACCACTCCATGTCATGCTACACAATGCAGTTATGCTGCATCATTCAGCTCTCCCTCTTCACTCTTCCAAAAACACCTAATGAAGGCTTTTGTTACTTTTTCTTTCCACTAGCTCAAAGATTCCAGAAATCCTTCTTTAAGCATGCATTGTTTTTATATATAGCTACTTTATTTTCTCCTCAGTGGATCCTTCCACTTGGCCTATTTGGACAATGATAACAGAAATAAAAAAAACCAAAACCAAGCCCAAAACCAACCAAAATAAACAAAACAAAAAAAACCCCACAAAACCCCAGGACTAATACAGGTTAAAAATCAAACCCAGATAAATTAAAATAATTTGTAAAGGTTAGACAAGCATTAGGTATATATAAAGTTTTATTAAGAAAGAGGAGGAATAAAAATACCAATGAAAGAATAGTATAGTAGGATTAATTACAGTGTATGGCTCCAATACAGCATAAGAATCTGCTGGCAATGATTACTGGAGCCATGTGGTCATTTAAAGGTCAAATAAGTTTGTGTAAATCAATCTCAGTGGAAGTTACAAGGTTTAAGAATTAAAGGCAGTAGATAAAGCTAGAGATAGGTATGGTAATACACATAGAAAATATAAGAAAAAATAATAGAAGCTGAAACTAGATGAAAGAGAGACAGGTACAGGCTGTTTCAAAAAGATGGACCCAATTTCAGTTGAAGGCCCATGTCAAATGGGTCTATGTTTTCAAAACACCCTGTATATTAAACATTAGCTAATAATATTGGCACTGCTAATTCTTCCATTTTCTAATGCAAAAGGTCAGTCTTTGAGAAGAAATGATGGCCCTCTTAAGAAGGAGAAGTTCACAAGTAGATTGATAGAAAACCATCACAAAAGAACATTTGATCTGCGAAAGGGAGTTTGAGGACATTCGAAGTACTACCAGTCACTGAAACTTTACAGTACAGTACAGATACAGTATCTTCTTATCACATAATGAAGAAAAGGCATTTTAATAGTTAGATTAATTTTAATAATAGGGTTAATACACAGCTATGAGTGACAAGATATCTTTGAAACAAGGCTGAATTTACCAATTAAATTTTTATCTCTGCCAAATAAAGTGACAGACTGTTACCTAACTTCAGGAAGAAACCATGAGCTGTCAGAATTAAACAGGAGTATTTGAACTAGAGCACCTTAATTGGCTCATTTTATTTGCTATGCCAGAAGTTTTCTTGTCTCTTCTAGTGTTAGCTTTTGAAAATCATTAATACAAAGCGTCAGTATTTTGTTAATTTCTCCAAATCAGCCTCATGTTTTATGTCTTGCAAAGCATCAGAACTAGATTCTGCTGTGTTCTGTAGCAGACTGGAGAGACTGGGACAGTTTAATACATGGTAAAGTAAAAATTGATTGCATTTTTCTTTTATTTGTCTATTTAATCAGTGAGTGTCTCCTCTGTTATTTTCTTGGAGATTAAGATCAGTTTATTTTAACCCATCACCACACTTCCAGTTTTCTGTATGCTGGAGGTTTCTAGACTGGTACCACAAAAATGCATTGATAAGGACTACAGATCTGCAGGTTTAATGGCTATGTAAGGTAGAGTTGGGCCATAACAGAAATGGTGTCAGAGAGCTTTTGAGTTGTAATTCAAATACTATTCAGGGGGAAAACACACCGTACCACAGTAATTTCTTTGTCATTAAATGGAGTGCCAGACTCCCAGCAATTGGCTTGCACTACTGCTAGCCTGCATCATGTGAACACAAAGTAAGAGATGTTGTGAATACTGCACACTATACCCTAAATGCAGATTGTAGACAAAGACCTTCGTCAGTGGGGTATAATTCAGAGCGATCCTGCAACCTCTGAAGTGTGCTACAGCTACGCTTCTAGAGCTAAGTCCTCAGAGACACTGCTGTTTGAGTCATTGCAGAACACATCTTTGAGAGTCGCTAACTCTAACATTTCCTTTTTCATACAAATATGCAATTTATTTCCATCATCAAAGCCTATTTATCTCTATGAAAACACATACCCACAAAATACAGATTTGTTTATTTTAAACATTACCCTTAGGTCAGTAAAACTAACTGTAATTCCAGGATAGTTTACAGTCCTGGAGAATATTTGTATTGATGCTGTCAGATAGTAGGTGATTGTCTGCTAGCTGCATGATAATATACTTCCTTGATATTTATTGTAATAAGATGTATGTTAAAAAAATAGTTTTGCTACTATTTTCTTGGAATTTTTCCATCTGTTAAAACCTGTTGGAGAAAAAACAGATTCTTTTCTTGGCAATGCTTAGAAACATAACCAAACACAGGGCATTTGATGGAGTATAACTCAACCATTCTTTCCATCTACATTCTGCTTTACCCATTTTTCAAAATGAGAGGTACTTTAATGAATAGCAGCTCTTGCCACTATACAGACACAGTGATGTCAAAAAATCACCGTCATTCTGGTCAGCTAGATTTGCAGTTTTTAAAAAAACTATCAAACTGCAGTTAACTGTATCACAGCTGTATACTTGCATTTATCATATGTTTTTCAGAAAGTTTTTGTCAATAAGTCTATCAGTACAATCAGTACAGTATTAATTTAATTATTTTTACTTTTATTTTTCCTTCTAGTTATGGTTTTAATACATATTTAATTGTTTCAAAAGGAGGAAATTTGGAGAAATAGCTAGCACCAGATTTGGAAGCTGATGAAGAAGTTTATCTTTGATGTGAATATGGACATTGTATTCAGGATATTAGGACCCATCCAAGATCAAGGGTTGGCGGGGTCAGGGAATCGCAGTATGTAAGTGGAGTGAGCATCGTGTCCCAGGTGGTAGGGAATTGTATTGTGTATCAATTGCTCCGATTTTCTTTTATTAGTGTTACTGTTATTATTTCTTCTTGAAGAAATTATTATTGTTATTGTTGTTGTTATTGTTGTTATTACATCTTGACTGAAGAGATGAGGGAGGGTGCAGGCAGATTCCTGCTCAGGGTCACAGGTCTATCCCTTCCCATCCTACACCAC
>VZRW01006211.1:1638327-1687379 GCA_013398125.1 Aegotheles bennettii | reverse complement strand
CCGCGGGGAGAGAGGGGGGGGGGGGGGGGGGGGGGGCTGGTCTGGGGCGCAGCCGGGGGGGGGTGGAGCAGCCCAACGAGCCGTACCTGGCTGCTGCCAGCCCTGGCCGCAGCATCTGCAAGGGCATGCCTGTCCCACAGCCCACACCCCATCCCAGCTCTGGGCATGCGGCAACTCTCCCATCGACCGCGGCGACACGAGAATGATGTGGGGCAGCCATCCCCGTGAGTGGTGAGGGAAGGGATGGAGCCAGCTGGAGGATGAGTGCTCCAGGGAAACGACTCTCTCCTGGGCCCCCATCTCCCTGCATGTCTCTGCACCAAAGACGCCAGTCTAGGGAAAAGCAGCAGTGGTTTTCTGTTGGTTCTGTGTAGCACAGAAGGGGTCAGCCAGGAGGCGACCACTGAAGAGTTTGGTACCTAGGAAGAGTGCCAAAAAGACAACAGAGAAGACCAAAACAAAGGTGCAAAGCAGGCTGGGTTTGCGAAATCAAGAGCTTGAGGCTCCCGTGTAAGTTGAGAGGAGCTGCAGAAACTCAGCATGTTATGAAACAAAATGCAGCTAAATAGCAACCACCAAATAAATACAGCTAAACTTTCTTTCTACAACTCGAAAATTATTGAAGAGCACTCAGGACCAGGCTCTGTGTCCATTGAACTCATGGGGGCAGTGGAAGAAAGAGCAGCAGAATGTAGCCAGTATTGAACCCTCAAGATAATCTAAAGAGACGCAGTTCCAAGTTGCAGGTTTATTGCACTGGAGGCAGGAGCTGCTTTTCAGGCCAACAGAAAGCTTTTAATTTGTCTCCATATGCTTTAGGTATGGCAACCAGCAAGATTAAAGTGGTAAGGTAAATAAAGCATGGTCTCGACCTAATGCTTGCACTGCTTTAACTGAGAGAGGTAACGAAACAGAACACTTTCCTGTTCATAGGAACAACTTCAGCAGTTCTTATGCGCATGTGTATGTGAGGCTACAGTTGCTGCATATGTAGCAGCCCTCAGGGAGAAATGGAAAGCATTCAGCACAGTGTAGGGCTCACTTCATTAATGATTCCTCCTCTTAGGAATGTAGGAAAGCCTGGGAAGAGGAGAAATTAGTTTGCCTTCTTCTTGGCTTGTTGCCACAGACCCACTCTTTTTTTTTCTAGCATTTTTCCCCGAGTATCTGTCATAACTCTTTATGATATAAGCACAGTACTTTCATCTGTACATATTTATAGACACACACACGTACTCATTTCAGAGATTTCTAGGGTTATAAGCTAGGTAAAGCCACAACAAATGTAGACTGACTTTGCAGCTTTCACTGGAAAGCGTGCATTTTTCTGTCGGTGAAATTTCACCCACCACTATCGACGCAGTCACCTTTGGGCTGGGCGAGTGCCAGGCAATCTGGAACATGAGATTTGTTCAAGCATTTTAGAGTGTCTGAGAGAGAGAAGAATAATGCGTTGCTTGAGAGCTGCAGCAGGATGCAGATCTCAGGCAGATCATGATCACCTCTAGAAAGCTGGACTCTGTTACCAGGGCTCACCTACCTACTCCTGGGAGGGCTGGATGTAGTTTGACAACACCATCAGTTGTCAAAGAACAGTTTATTCCTTTTTAGCTCATTATTTTTGAGCCTCAAATGATATCTTTGCCCATAGCTCCAATAAACTGGCTTTTTTCCCTACTGACCTTGCAGATTTAGCTTGAGGCGTCATATTGCAATAAGCATGTTTCCAAAACACACAAGTTACTTTCCTAGTTCTTGTCTATCATCTTTTGTTACTCCTTCCACAAACACTCAGGTACACACTCCCACCAGCAAAATCTGCCACTCATCAGATCGTAGTTTTCATGATGCTGTCCCACATCCCACTGAACTTTCTAGGACTTTCCACCAAACACAAAAGCAAGTCAAATTCATAGGCTCTAAATTGTTTTATCCTGCTTTCTGATGGCTGCATGGCTGACATTGCAAGACTCAAAAGTGGATTTGAACAGCCTAGAGGAAGTGTTTGGACCACTTGCCCTGTTATTTTAGAATGAAATTTAGCTTTGCCTTTACATCTGTCATCGGGTTCACTTGCGATTTCCTCATCACTTACCTCATCTTTATGCTCATCTACAATCCTTTTTTGGCTACTGTTAAAGAACACTGTGATGAAAGAAACACAAACTCGGGCAAAACCTTAGGACCCTGATGTGAAGGGAGATGATCGTGGGCTTCTGGCTTTGATTATTCCAAGGAGTCTAATCCAAAATCCGTTGAAATAAAGGAAAATACTTCCTCTGGTGAGGTAGGCTTTGCATGAGACTTTGCATAAGCTCACTAGGCAGGCTGTGTGCTGCTAGAGGTGGGTGCAGGGCGTGGAGAGCTGTCCATCCCCAGCGATGGGGGTGTATTGATCAGCCCTGCAGCTCGAGAGGAAACCCTGCACAGTGTTTTGTAGGACTTGTAACAGAGAGAATGTTTATCAGTTTAGGTTTTTCAAAGGGAAACAAGTGCTGTGTGCATGTCCCCTCTGAAATATACTGTCACACTGTAATTCTACAGAGAATTCAATCATTGCGTTATAACCTTTTTCTTTTCTTATTTTTTTTTTAATAATGAGAGATACAGTATCTTATCTTACCCACTGGAGAATGCTGGATTCTAATACAAGCACAGGGAGGAGAAGAAGGAAATATTAAGTAATTAATCATGACTGTTCCTGGCCTTTGAAAGCTGAAAGTTAATGCTGCCCAATCTCTGGTTTTTCTGGCTATTTAAAAGAAAAAGAAATTTTATATTTATATCTATATTTATATTTATATTTATATTTATATTTATATTTATTTTGTTTTATTTATTTTAGAGCTAACAATGCCCCATTTCACTTTTTAAATGGGATTTGGGTTATTATTGGGCCACATTGTCTATCGGTGTGAGTTAGCATCACGAGTGTTGTGCTACACTACAGGCTGATGAGCTCCCAGACTGGGGCTCGTCGTTCATGTTTTAAACCAGAAATGGCCACACTTGCTGAAGGAGCAGGTTTTTCTAGAAACAGAAGTAGCCTGAAACGCCAGACCCTCAAACCCTATTTTTTTACCAGCCTGGTTTCATTGTCGCAGATTCTCGCAGACAAGATTCACGCCGTTAGTCTGCCTCAGACATGGTGACAATAAGCAGTGATGAAGCAGCAGAGGAGGAACACTGCATGATATGGCTGTATTTCAGGTTGAGTTCTGCTGCACTCTGCTGGTACATAACACCAGCAGAACTTTTTCTATGGTGCAAAACCCAAGAATGCAGCTGAGTTTTTCCTAGAGGCACATTTGTGTGCGGAAAAAGTCAGAACTGTATAAGTGGACGTGGAACAAAATGAAATCTGCACTTCCAGGTGTGGTTTGATTTCACAGACTGCACTTCCTAGCAGTAGTCATTCACTTCTCTTCCAAACTGGGAAGTTTTCCTGAATTCCAAAAATACGCAGGGAAATGATGCTTCTTCCACCAAAATTCTTAAAGCTGTATTTTTAGTATTTGATTACTCAGCCACATTATTGGCAGAGTAAAAGTATAAAAGAACAAAGTTAAAGTCAAGTCTCACTATTCACATTTCTAAAACAGAAAGAGGGGAACTGTTTTTACACATTTTTCTTATAACTGTCGTTTACCTTGTGCTTTTAATATGACACAGTTACTGTGCCAGAGTTTACTGGTAGAATCCATGAGCAAAATTATAATTATCATAGCCTGTTGTCAGTGCTAACAACTAAAATGTATGCCCTGGACATTAAAAAAGGATACTTCATGCACGTGAATTTTGAAATTAATGCAAGATTTGCTATTTCTTACTCAAAATCTAGCAGTTATCAGGGAGGGGCATATATAAAGTGCTTGGTGGGGCACGTTTGTAATTTTACATTGATTGCTTCCATCTCCCACATTTTCTCAGTAGCATATCCTCACTAAAAATCCCAGGCAGCAAATCACCAAAGGCTTTCATAGTCACTAGCCTCTCCAAGAGACTAGAAGACTAGTGTGGAGTGAGTTGAAAACCAACAGCTCCAATCACACCACAGCTATGGTGTTTGTCATGATGTATTTATTTGTTAGAATTACTCTCCATGTGAAGGAGAGCAATTCTCTTTCTGGGCTGCAATAGAGTTGCACTAGAAGAAGTATTTTAATTTTTTTTTTTCATATAAACCCGTTATTTGGAAGATGTGCCAGCAGTTCCTTTGGTTCCTTCCCCTCCCCAGAAAATTGTAGCTCACAGTGGCACTGTGCAGATGCCAGTTCATTTATCTGCCCTACAGAGGAAAATACATTTCCTCCAGGTACTCTAAAAAGTGTCACAAAACAGGAGTATACTTCTTCAGAAGAGCTGATCTGTCAAAACAGTGTTGCCATTCACTGATTTTTCTTTTTAAACAGGAACAGAAATCTTCCATGCATATTTAAGCATCTTTTAAAAGAAAAGGTACTAAAATTAGCTTCACCATGCTTCAGATGCAAATTGCAGTTTTCTTTCTCCCCTCCACGTTAGTATTTTTTGGTTCAGTCTGGTCTTCATTCACATCCTTAGACACCTCACCATTTACCACAAAAGGATTTAGACAAGGTTACATTTCTGCAGGCATCAGGGAATTGCTGTTTGACTCAGCCCAGAGCTGCTCCTGCCTGCTGTGCCTCTGCTCCACCTACACACACATGGACACACACCTCACCCAGCTCAGCACTGCCGCTGCTCAGCAGCACTGACCCTGGCTGTAGGTGACTGACATTGTTAGGAGAGAAATTTCTGCTTTCTATTTATTAGGCTCAGACATCTCTTAGGAATAATTTGTTCTCACAGAAAACAGTAAGAAAGCTATTACAATTTATTGGACTTGAGATGTTCAGTAACAGTCACTTCAGCTTCAGATATTGTGGTTTAGTGATTAAAGCACAGGGGTTGCACCCAGAATATGTGGGTTCAAGTGCAAGTGTCACACATTAAATAAATGTAACCTTTGTCAAGTGCCTCAATTACGTCCATTCACAGAAGAAAGTATGGACACTAAAACAACTTTTAGTTTCCATTCCTCAGCTTCAGATGTAGGACAAGGATCCATACTTTCAGACAGATAATTTTATGTGTATTAGAGCATAGCAGTCTCCATTGCCTGGGGCTGGTGACCTAAAAACTGATACCCCTAAAATGCAACATCCTCCCAACATAGGTGATTATCACTTAGCATTAAGGAAATGTTACACACAATTGTCCCCTTCAGGTTTGTAAAAGGCTTGGCTGGAAAGTGCCATATAAACCCAGACTATAGGTATTATGTTCATGATGACGAGAAGAAAGTGATCCCAGACTGGGAGGCAGATGAAACATTCACACACTTGGCCGTGCTGTTGTGGCCAGGCACAACAAAAGGCAATGAGTTTGCTGGAGCTGTGTGTTTTGCCAGAGCTGCATTAAGCTGCAGGCGGAGAGCAGGACTGAGCCCCCTCTCTTCAACAGCCCTGCTCCCAAACCAATAGCACAACAGCTGAATGTGCAACTCGGGTTCGCTTTGTGAATATTGGAGTATTGCAGCCAAACGTTTGTTTTCCAGAGAGTATTCACCTAAGTGACACTCAAGTATGTGAAAAGCCCTCAAGAAACAAACTAAGGTATGCAAACCCAATTAAACTGGGACTCACTGCTGGCTTCTAACAGCCGTTCTCCCCTGAGAAGTGTTTGTTTTATTTGCTCAGCTGTAGGGAGATGTGTGTTGGTTGCTTAGCCTTTTGAAGGATTTCCTGGGGTTTTTTTTGCCATTAAAAACATGTTCTTGGTATATGGTACCTGTTTTTGCAATTCCTGAAAGTATATACCTTTTATTATACCAACAAGAGGAGCAAGAGACAGGAAGGCCAATGGCAGCAAAGGGTTTCAAGATGATCCTTGGTGAATTTGTGAAGGGAATTCTATTGTGTAGCTGTTGGTGGTCACAAGAGACTAGACTTGGTAAGGCAGCAATTCTCTTCAAGTCTGCTTTTCCTAAGAGGTTTTTCTTATTTAGAAAAAGAATAAAAGAGGGGGGAAAAAAAAAAGGTCTGGATGTCTCTCTGCTGTGGTGGAGACCTGTCAGTTTAGTTCATTTTAGAGATGAGAATGTCAAGAAAGAGACAGTGGAAAAAACCCTCAAGGCTCCAGGAATGCACTAAGTATAAATGAAAATGCTCTAGACCACTTTTGTAATGCAACAGTAGGGCCATCTGCAGGCTTCAAATCTTCAATTTTAGCAAGGCATTTTAAAATCATTGCATCATCTAGTTCCTTTTTTCATAATTGACTGTCTTATATGGTACAATATAGCTGCTCCTGGAGCAACTTTCAGGCTCTGAAGATCATTTTCTGAGACTGGTAAACAAGAACTGGTGTGCAATTCTAACAGATTGACAAATGAGAATGCAAGAGAGCTGCAGACATCACAAAAATGGTGTTAGTTCCTGTAGCATGCCAAGCTGTGTGGTACCTAACAGCCCCGATCAGGACAGGGGTCTTGGTGTGCAGGTTTGGACAGAAGAAGGCATTACATGCCACAGGCTACCCAGAACACCAAGGGACAAATGAGGGAGAAGTAGAAGAGGGGAACACAGTGCAGGGGGAGATGAAGAGCTAACTCTTAGCTCCAGGATACGTAAGCCCCTCACCTACAAGGACCCCAGTGCTTCCTTCTCCTTGGACTGGTTCGTTGAGTAAGAGGCCAGAAGAGGTTACCCATCAGCAAGCTGAACCCCCTGTAAAACAGAACATCCCACAGGCTATGGGGCTTCTCTGTAATAACTGCTTCTCCAGCAGTACAATTATTCAGTCTTGATTTAAAAAAATTGCCCATGGTGGAGAATGTGACAATATATGGTTTTTAATTGAACAGTGAAATCCAATAAATTTTTCATTGTGGATGCAACCATTTATCTGTGAAGTTATTAAACTGCTACTTAGATTGATGAGCAGCTCTGCTGCTGTCTTACTGTGATTTTCCCATGGTTACTCCCATATCTTTATGGAGTAACACTTGCTTTCCTCTTTAACATTCATGTCCTTGAGAGTGCCATTCTTCCCCAGTCAGGATACCATTATATTTCTGTTCCTTCCTTGTCCCTAGAAAGCTTTTTCTTGCACTGAGGAGATTAGGCACAAAGCTTTTAGAAGATCCCCTAGCCTGGCAAGTGAAGAGGTAAGACACTGACCCAATGGCCAGGACACACTCTGTGATGCTGAAGATCAGACCTTCAAGCACAGAGTGTGGGACTCCAGAGCTGTTTACAGATTTCAGTTTCTCTACTTTCTTTTTGCAGTCTGGCCTGTTTTTGCAGTGACATTTCCAAGAAATGTGTTGTATACTCAGCTGTTCTCCAGACAAAGAGCTCTCCCATTCATGCCTGCAGCCAGAATCTATTTCTCAAAATAATCTACTTCACGTATAAAGTCAGAGACCCTTCAAAATTTAACCAAGCTTTCCACTGTTGTCAAACACAGTAGACTAAATCTTGGGCTTAGAAGAGCCGCTTGTATCTCAACCAAACAAAAATCCACCATACCAATAAGGCTGAAGAAGGGGACAAGAGAGTAAGAACAAGAAGAATATAATGAGGGGAATGAAAAAAAATACAAAACCAGGCAGACTAAAATAAGAGAAAGGACAGGGGGACTTTTTGATTAATTCTCTTTCTTGATGGTTTTTATCTATTGGCATGCCAATGGCAATTAACTAGGCTTAAAAAGTAAATTTCAATACTCAAATTTTTGGCAGTAGCATCTGAAGTGTTTGATTATAAAACATTCTCATTCCTGGTATCCAGCCTGCGTTCCTTTAGAAGACAGAACCTCTGTTCAACATTGGCATTCAAAACTGCAAAGGGTGTGCAGAAGTGCACCCTTATTCCTAATCTCATGAAGAGTTTGGATTAATTTAACTTCTATTTCTTTCACTAAGAGAAGAAAATGTATGGGGGTTGGTGAGCATGGACTCTAAAGGACAGCTTTGCAAACTGCTGCTGCACACTGAGAAAGAGAAGCTCTCACAAGCAGGCAGCACACCCCAAGCTCACACTGGTGTTTGCCTTTACCTTAAACTTCTCTGCTGGTTACTGTCTTCAAGTGTCAGTCTTTCCAGCACCAGATCTCTTAGCAAGAAAGCCAGGCCAATGAGAAAGCAAAGCCACCTTAGCTTCTTCATAAACCCAAATCTGACCAATTCTTTAGTCAAGCTCTCTGCACTGCCCGCTGTGGGCAGAGATGGGGAGGGGAAAGACCTGGCTGCAGGATGTTCTCTTCCTCCTCTGTCCTGCTGCCAGACTCTGGTGAGAGAAGCAGGGGGATGGCATTCACATGCAGGCCCTACAGCTTGCTGTGACATCCAAGGGAAGCACAGAGACATTACAACACTGTTTTGTGAAGGCAATAAATGTTCTCACATTCAGATATGCTGCTCTTAAGGGTTGCAATACGCTAATGCCCTTCTAGGAAAGGGGGAAATTAAGAACCAGCCAGAGTTTAGCCACACTGAAGTATTAGAGATGCATATACAGACACCAAGGCAGCAGGACAGTGGTACTTGTGAGAACTGCAGGGACTGTCCCCCTGTAGTTAGTGTTTCAGAGACAAATAGCTGAGCAAACATTAATGATTGCTATCTACTCACTGTGGTATTTGAGACATGCACTCACTCTGCAGCACTTACATTGAAAATAAAAGCAAGCCACTGTTTGTGATATCACAAGTTAGAGCCCAGGCTTCTTTCTTTTAGCTGTAAAGTCTAAAAAAGGCACCTTTTCAAGTGTGTTAGAAATAGAAACCTATTTTAGAAGAGAGATGAAGTTATCAGTGCAAATTAATAGCGCCAGATGGGGGGTTAAATTACTGCCTCACAGCTGAAGACACGAGACAGAATGAAAGTGGTTGACTATAAAAAGGGCATTGCCAGAAGTGATGAGATCCCACTGCGAGGTGGGATTTGTGAACACCATGCTTGTGCTTGCAAACAGTTGCTCAGATGAATGGTTTTATGGGCCAGAGCGAGAGAAAGAAAGGAAAAAAGTCCCAGTCATTTTGAAGATCATGTCTCAAAGTTTACTGCTTTGCTGTCCAGCAGCAGCTACAATTAATTATCACAGAGCTCTGTCTCCTGGGCTGCCTCAAAGCCACCAGGACAGGGGAGCTCGCCAGAGCAAATAAAAGTGGCTGTTGAGCTGACAGCACTGAGTTGGCTTCCAGAGCAACAGGGAGCGTCACCAGAAAAATCCAAGGTTTGGGGATGTTGTTACTGAAAAATGACAGCTCTTACATTAAGAAAGCCATTCTTTAATGTAGGTATTTCTGAAAACACTTCAGTTATGTTTCACTTGGGTAGGAAGAATGTTTCTTCCTATCTCACCCTCACTTTCAGTGGGTAAAGAGAAAGTAAAATAACACTTTTGTTAATTATGAATACTAAGGAATACTAAGTTAATTATGAATAATAAGGAAAAAAATGGGGAAGGATTATAGAAAAATGTTTAAATACTGGGTCCTCAGCAAAAACAGGATATCCCCCAAAAATAAGTAAGAACATTTTTGCAAAGTTGTTTAGGCCAGCACTTGGACAAGGGGTGTCCTGATGCATAAAGGCCTACAAGGATGTGCCAGAAACAGTTGTGTAGACTCTTAACAACAGGGTGGCTAAGAACCTGCCATGGGCAGGTCCTACCAGCCAGACATATCCCTTCTCCAGCTGACATACCATGGTGGCAATAGACATCCTACAGAGCTGAAATCACCAGAACAATAGATACAAGGAAAGGAAGATGTTCCAGTGGCAGAATGCTTCCTATTTCAAGTGAATATTGAGTCCCAGATGCTTCGCTGGGGCAAATCGGAAGAGGAATCCTGAATGGCACCATGAGGAGATCCTAACAACTGCCTTAAAAACACACTTAAAGAGAAAGGTCTTTTTGGCAGTAATTAAGCCCTTTTTAACTCTCCGGACACAATAACAAAGGAGCCTATTCAAAAAGCAAACATCTTAAGTGCAACACACTTCAATAATGCATAGCTCTGTTATGCAGAAGACAAGCTGTGGAGCTGCTCCTCCTTTCCATGGGAAGTGGAGCATGCAAATGGAGCACACAACACAGGACAGAGGCTCAGGAAGCATTGAATGCCATTCCTTACATGCTCCAGGAAAACAGGGGCCACACTTGTGGTCTTCTGCATGCCACAAAGAACCAACAGCAGAAACCCTGCCTAAATCTCAGAGTTAATAAAAATTTAATTCACTGACTGAGAAACTAGGCAGAAAATTACATCTATACCAACATACAAGGTTGATACAAGGCAGGAACAGAGCCTATTCTATAAAACCCTTAATCAATTGAGAGAAATAGGAATTCTGCTATGAATCATGATGTGTCTAAAGGAGAACTTGGTCAGGTCCTCTCTCCATCATAGCAGAGCAGAACTGACTCACTTCTATTGAATCATTTTTTTAGGTCCAAAGCAGGGGTGAGGCTGAGACAAGTGGCTCATCAGCACCTCAGTAATCACATGCCTGAGACACTTTCAAGGTGTGACTGTGCTGAAGAAGCAAGAGAACAATCTGGAGCAAATCAATTATATAGTGAAATCCTCATCATTTTCCTGTGCTTTGGGAACGCTCACCACAAATTTTGATTTTTCTTGACTTTCTCTTCATCTGAAGTGATTTGATGAATCTTTTCTGAGAAAATATTTTTTAGATCTTCAGATTGCTCATTGTACACATCTGAAGCTCCACCTGTGCTGCAGCCCTTCCATTTTGTATAGAGGGCTTTCTGCTCCCTTACTGAGTGTGCAAGGCCTACAGGTGTAGGTAGAGTGAAAAGCTTGTGTTTCAAAACCAGAATTTGCTCTCTATGGATATTCTTAACTAAACATTTCAAAAAGTGATGCTTTGGCAAGCAATAGTTTCAGTAATTTTGTCCACAAGATTCTTGGTATGACTCTTATCAGAGGCATGTGAAATAATACTTGAGGCACCAGGAGGATGCTATTAAAAATGCAGAACTGCAGCTGGATGTATGTTGTTCACATTTCCTCAGCTGAGCTGTTATGTCCACCTCTGCAGAAATAGCAACTGTCAGAAGAGATGCAGCCCCCAGAGAATCACATTGAGGAATATCTAGGACAGTGATTTATCTTGTCTGGATGATAACATTCCTCATAGATGCTTTAACATTGTCTAAAGGCTTCCTAAAGGGAGATGACAGGCTATTCAGGTCTGCCACGAGTAAAACAGAGGGACAAATAGCAATTGCAGGAAGGGTAATATAGTATGATACAGTTGTATGAAAAACTCTAAGCAAGATGCTGGGAATGCTGGAACAAGAGCTTTCAACCTGAATTTTAGAAAATCACTTCTCGGCTGCCATATGTTATAATACAGGAAAAAGCCACAAAACTGGCTTTGAACCAGTGAAGTGTAAGAAGTTTTTTGTTGCCTGGGTGACAGTCTCATTTTCACAAACTCATGCCCAGCGGTTGCTCCGAGATGGGACATAGCAAACAAGATGCATGAGATCAAAAAGCTGTCTGTCTCAAGCCAGGGATGGATTACTCTGATCTGAGATAGAGACATGTGTTCCACTATTTTAAATTTCTTAACAGAACTGCCAGGATCTGCCTCTCTTCAGAGGATACATGTGGGCTTGTAAGGGTCAGCAGCAATCTGGCATTCTTTGAGCAAATGATACACACTGCAGGACAGCCAAATACAGATGGACCTAAGGGAAATGTCCAGATGTGACTGCAGATGTCATAGGAAATTAAGCCACTCACTGGTGCTTGTGATTCAAGAAGTTCCATTTCTAGGTCAGACGACAGCTTAGTTGGCCATTGCTGCAAACACTCTGACTTTTCCTGAAGTTTTCTGCCTAGAACCCATAAAAAAAGCAAATGACAAGTGCCATTTTTTTGGGAAGCACACTGTAAAACCACGTGAAGAATTAACTTTATAGAGGTTAACACTGAACAAAGGAAGTTGTTAAAGGATGAGGTTCCCTAGTACTCAATAAAAAAAAGATTAATTGCAGAAAAGAGTGAAAGCCAACATTGTCAGTTCTGCTTGTGTAAAAATGTAAATATTTGTTCTAGTAGACACAATTATTATTGTTTTGATAAATTACATTTTTTAGTAAACTGCCAGTACAGTTTATTCATCTATACAGTTGCTCTGTCCTGTTGAATTGTATCTTGGTCTGGGTATTAACTGTGGGTCACAGAGAGACAAACTGCTTAATACATCAGACCAGCAAAGAATATAAAACCTTTGTTTAATCAATGCTGTTGAAATTAATTTATTTCAAAATTCAACTGCCTGACTCTGTATAAATATCTCCATTACTGCTTAAACTACTTAATATTTTTCACGTGAGAACATTTCAATTATATGGTAAAATCTGAAAGCTCAGAATGTGAAATATTGGGGGAAACTGGGGAAATCCAGTATTTTAAATCAGAAATTTTATCTATTTTCTACCTATTCCAATACAAAAGAGAACAGCACTCCCCTCCAGAAGTAACATAACTTATTGCATTTATTTTAGCAGCTGGTTATCAAGCATGGGTAGAGGATGTGTGATAAGATAGTCAGATCCCTAAGCAGTGAAATGGACCTTTGATTTGCTTGCATCAAGGCAGGAATCATTTTTGTCAAAGTTTTGAAAAAGCGTAATTATTAGAAATAAATATTTGCACGTTTTTTTTCCATTTTCTGCAAAGCTTCCATTTATGTAAGAAATGAAGAGTTTTAATCTTCTAAGTTTTTTTATTATTTTTATCATATTTGATTAGCTTATAAAATCAGTATATTGCACATTTATAATGAAATGGAAAAGTTTTTTCTCTTTCTTTGCTTACTTCTGTCTATGCATGTGTCTGGCATGAGTCTACTCTAACTCCTGCCAAAGAGTCTATACTGATGAACGACATTTGTACCGTTGTTTAGCCCAAAATCCCCTAAAGCATTTAGACTGATTATAGACTTCAGAGCCAAGAAATACTGATATACAATCAGAATTGGAGAGAGAAAGGGACAAAGTTGTGTTGCTTGTGCTCTAGAGATGTTAAAAGAGCTTTTCTATCCTCATAACTTTGGCAACAGATATGTAGTGAAAGTGGGAAATGTTTACATCTCATTTTTGGATGAGATGAAGCAGATGAAGATTGATTGGGCTGAGCCATCTCTGGAGATGATGCATCAGATGCCTGGGATAATATGGAAGCAGTGGTTGGCAGCCTCTAATGCAGGTTCCTGTCTCTTCTGGAAATAGCATTAAGCATAAAATGTATGGCCTTGGAATTTATGTTATCTGGAATAGAAAATGCTGTGCCATGTTTCAGAAAGAAACATCATTTTTTATAAAAAGAGCTGGAGAAATCATATTTTAATACTGCTGCCCTCCTGAATTCTATACCTTACTTGTATCACAGCATACACTCATAATTGATCCCTTATGGTGCCTTCTGGGCACCTGCTCAAGTCTGAGGCTCTCATGGGACAAAAGCACCCACCACAACAGCTGGAAAAGCTTAACACAGTTCTGCTTTCCTGGTCTTTCCACACACTCTGTGCCTCTGCTGCCTGTGGGCCTTGGTGTGTCTTAAAAGAAAACAAGCTAATAGGCACTGCTGGTCCTGGATGGGGCTACCAAGGGTCTGAGGCTATGGATCAGTCAGGGAAGATGGCCAAGGCACTTGCTGGGATGTGATTTTGGAGATGCCTGGAAGGCTCACGTTTTGTGATCTCCTTGAATTGATCAAGGCTAAAGATTGCCCTTACCCTGGCACTGGGTGACTCCTGAGGGCCAGAGGACAGGTACCCACTTTCATTCCTGGTCACAGCTGGTCACACCATGAACTTCTGGGGATTTGTCCATAGACCTTTAATGCATGGCTGTGATTACAGTGGTTACAGTCTTTCTGTCTGGAAGACCTACAGCAGTAAATCCTGGTGGTCAGAACACTACTCCAAGGTAGGGGGAAGGGTTAAGTATGCGTAACTTTTCCTCTTAAATGGGTGTGAGTGACACAACACTGGTTTTGGATTTTGTTCTGGATTTGGTAACGTCCTGGTAAGGGACCCCTTAAAGGCTCTGTTAACAATTTCCTGTGCTGACTCAGGAGGCCGACTGTTTTGACAGACCATCTTCACATCTTACCATTACTACAACCACTAACAAAGGGCAAGTGTTAATCAGCAGTGGAACGAGGGAGCCCTCTCAGCAGCCCAAACGTGGCACATGCCTTACCTAGTCAAGCTTCACTGCCACTATGACATTAATTTGCTTCTGAACTAATGCTCCCAGCGCTGCAGTTCGATGTGTTTATTAATTCTAGGAATGAGCTTTCATATGAATTTTGTTGTTGCACAGAGACACAATGAGGTGAAGATATGTGGCTTCTATCTGTGCTCCATATCTGTGCCATAAAACATTGCATTGGCTGTGCCTGTACCATTTGTGAGCTTGTATTAGTGCTTAGCTTAAGGCCTATTGAAATGTCCTGGAAATAAAATAGCCTCATTAAGCTTTGGAATAGGTTTTTTAATTCTTGTTCCTATTTTAAGTCAGAGGATGTCTGAAGCAGGAAGGCTTGCTAAAGAACCAAGATTCCACTGTCATGAGAAGTTTCACTAACCTGGCTCAGACATATAAAATACCTGGGAGAAATTTCCTAGTGGATGATCACTCCTGACATGAATCATCTTCTAGCTGGGGACTGATGGGCTGGTCTATTGTTTTCCATCTCAGGGAATTTTATGTGTTCCTCAGAAGAAGATAGCACAGGTTATCATGGAGACAAGTGACTGCATTGAGTGGACTCATATCATGATGCACCTTTTACCAAAGGGGGATGTTACCTGATATTGATGAACAGGGGAAATCTCTGCTTTCAAAGAATTATTATTGAATATGAATAAATATTGATTTTTTTCACTCTGAATAAATATCTATAGTTAGAAAAGGTGATCAATATGAGCTACTATGGCATTAGCCTTATTGAGCTATGAGCTAAAATTTTCATTGCTTTAGTAGAAGTGAGATGAACTCCTCTGAGAAAAATTATGCAGGTTTTTCTTTCTCCCCTTAGCCTGGCAGGGATAAGGATCTTTATAGTGTTTCATTATAAAGAGAATAACCTGATCCAGGCTCTTAGGCCACATCCTCAGAAGAGACAGATTTTAAACCCTTCCCTCAATGAAGCCAGTGACAGTTTAGTTCACCCAGCCCAAGGCACATCACTGCTTTCCAGCAGTAAAGAAAAAGAGGCCTGAAGAGCCCTTCCTCACAAGCTGGCATTTTTTTTTCTTAAATACAGAATTAATCGAAAATTAATTTTCCACATTTGCCAGTTTCAGCCACAGCCACCGTTTTAAACCATGGCCTCTATTTTTGGGTTGTCCGAAATTCAGATTGAAGCTAAGTTTGCTTCACAGACTGCTGCCAGTTGTCTGCTGGGCACTGATGATGGTTCATGTTCATCCAGGGCCTGTCTGAAGTTTCAGACAGTGATTACCCTTAATGTCTAATGAAACCTGAGAAAGTAATTAGTCTTTTTTTACCTCCACTATCCTGCATTAGTTAACCTGGATTCTAGGCAACCCCATGCCAGGGAATGGGAAATATAGGGAAAAGGGAAGAAAATAAATAATTTGTCAGCTTGCCATTGTCTCCCTTCATCTGGGGCTTGAAGAAAAGCTGGACAGAGCACAAAGCCTTGCTTACAGCAGCACAGTTCTGTCTGTCTGAGGAAAAGGGGGCTGCTGAGCCTGACCCCTCTTCTTGCCCACCACATGCTGCAATCTCTGCCCTGGGGACGTGCTTTGGGGTCCAGATCCCAAGGGGCTCCTGTGCGGATCCTGCAGCAAACTGCGCACGCTGCAGGAGCTGAGAGCAGATCCCCCAGGCAAAGTGCTTCATCACATCAAATGTTAAAATGGATACGGCAGTGTGCCCTCCCTGCCTTCCTCCTGGCTCAAATTTAACACTCAGGAAACCTCAGCCTCTTCACTGCAACCTTGGAAGCAGCACTTGCAACAGAGTCACTCATTGTAGAGACCGAAGTGCCCTCTGGTTTGCAGGATGTTGCTGAGGGCAGGGAGGTGACTCCTTGGGAAGGAAGGATTTGTGGGTCCAAGGCAGAGGGGGAAAGGCATCCCACTGCTGATGGGGCTGCTCTGGAGCAGAAGAGCCCAGTGAGGACGGGTTGGTGCTGCAGAAAACATTGAAGGCTCACGCCAGGTTTGCAGTACGTCCCTCTGAGGAGGAGGGCGCTCTTTTTTCTCTGGCAGCCACCCAGGTCCAAGAGTGTAATAAACTCCCGAAATTGATTATTTTTCTTTAAAAATAGAGCATGCCCCTCCCGCAGGCTCCTTAAATAGATCTCTTGCCCCTATTCTCTTCATCTCAAGGTCATCTGGAAGTGCTGCTTTTTCAGTAGCGTGTTGGTATTTCAGCACACGAGGGAGGGGATCAGAGAGCCCGAGGCTGTGACCACACACGTGCTTGCTGTCTCTGCCCACTGCACCTCATTCCTGGGCTAAGCTTGGGGCATTTCAGACAACAGTCTGGCCATCAGTCACTGGGCTCTATGCTTACAGGGGCTGGAATATGGTTACACAGCTCTCCTGAGCCATTCAATTATTTAAGTGACATAAATATTAATTTTTTCCCTCAACAATGGGTTTTTATTGTCATTTGCTTGAACAAGGGGCTTTTATCCTACAAGATGGGTCCAGCCTGTATGTCCTCGAGATGTGCTCTTTAGGTGCATTTTCAAAGCTTAAGAGGGTAACTTCATCTAAATCTGTGGGCTTCAATTTACCTTTGGGTTAAGTATGAAGGCAGCAACTGCACTACAAGATCTCTTACACTGCACAGATGTTCTGCTGTGTGTGTCATTGGGGTTTCATGAAGGGAGGAGTCATCTCCCTCTTTTTATTCCCTTCCTGAGAAATAAGTGTCAGCACTGTGAAAGCAGTTCAGTCTGAAATATCTGAACTGAGCAATGTTGCTTACAGAAAACAAATTCCCTATCAGACACAGAGTTGTTCCAACATTATTCTTAGGTCAAGAATGAAGACTTGATGGTTCTTCACCCAGGAATTTAGATTACATAAAATACACAAGAAAGCAATAAATGCTTTAGATTTAAATTGGATTACATTCAGGTGAAGTTCATGCCCCATCCTGCTGCCTTTACTTACAGGAGTAGTATCTATAAATATATAGTAAAGCATGTCAGTATTTTTGCTTGGAACTTATTTTCCTGACAAGTGACCTCATTAGCATTGTTCTTGTCTACAAAATATTCCCATTTCTAAAAACCCTTAAACATATATTTGCAGAAGGGACAGAAGTGGAGGGAGAGCTCTCCAAAACTAAAACCAGCTGAAAAAACAAAGAGGCTTTGGCAGATATTGGAAGACCAAAGCATTTCTACCAAACTCAGAAAAGATGGCTCTCCACTGGTGGGTCTCAGAGGGCAAACACATTTACTGTTTCCTGAAGAGCTCCAGCAAAACCCTCAGGTGCACCATCTGCTTGAGACCCCCAGCTTTGAACACTGTCTGCCTGGCCATTTGTCAGTGCAAAAGCACCTTGTGGGGTAGAGCTTTCTTATTTCACAATGCTTGATCTCACAGGTTTCACAGTGTACCAACCTCTAACTCCTTGTTTGGGGACATGGCCAGAAGCCACCTACTACTGCTGGATGCACCTTTTTTGGGAGGACATCTGCTGCCTTCCCTCCAGGGGGGGCATGTCCTCTGTGTCTCTGTGTCACAGACCATGCTTGGCCAGATGTGCTCAGCCTTGTGAATTGTACCCCCCCCCCTCAGTCTCATCACGGGCTTTGCCCTGTGGTCCTTGTCATGCTGCAGCTCTGTAAGCGATGGTGCCGCTTGCTCCTGGGCTGCTGGGGGCTGAGTCTGGGTGAGTCATCTCTGCCAGGCTCTGGAGGCAGCGCTGCTGAGCGTCACCTGTCCTTGGGACAAGCTCTGCTCTCATTTAGAGAGTTTGAAAAGCAGAGTGTCTCAGCTGAAACCCAGAATTTCCCTGGATTTATGCTCAGGTGAATGAATGCAGATGTGCCTGAAAAAAGGAGAGTCCTATGAAGGTAGAGTTTGGAAGGCAAATCCTGTTTTTCTGATGTAGAACAAGTACCATTTTAATGTTTAGAAGAATCAGAGTGTCACTATTCATCCACTGCAAGGAATATTTTATTCTTCATTTTGGCATGGCTCTTCATAAAGCCTGTGGTCTTAAAGGCCCAAAGTCACCCCATGTAGCTCGCAGTGATGGCAGAAAAAGGTTTAGGGATTCAAATGAAAAAAGAATTGGGAGCTTTCATTGCCAGGCAGTGAGGCAAAATCCCTCTGCCCTCACCTGTGCCTCAGCAAACACTCTGCTCCCCAGCTTGAAATCTGGAGCTGTAGGGTATTGACAGTGAGACTGTGGGAATAACAAAGCATGGTTCTGGGAAAATCCTCTTTTTGCTGAATTCTGTGACTTGCTCGTGACCAGACTGGTTGCCCTCAAATGCCAGCTATTAATTTTTTTTTGCGGAGTTCATTCTTGCCATTGCTTTTGGTAGTATGTGAATTGCTCTTGTCCCAGCTCACTGCTGTTGGTCATTGTCCAGCAGCTGAGTGAGTGGGTTGGTTTTGTTTCAACACATGCTGTAGCCAAAGGAACCTCTTGGCCATGCTGTGTGTACACCTTCACACGTGATCCTCAACCTACATGGCTCCAGATGTGCTTTTGTGCCTTACATGAATATAAGACTGTTTAGTTTTCAGCTTGTTTTGGGTTGAGTCCTGTTTTGTCCAGGAAAAACTGGAGCTACAAAAGTGAATGTACCCTCTTGCTGTCAGCAGCAGTTGTACCTGCACACCTCAGAGATCTGTACATTAAACAGAAAGGGTTTCAGTGGGAATCCCCACACATCTCTAGGCTGCAAAGCAGTTAGCACATCAGCTTCCCAGTAGCCAGGCTGCTGGGGCCAAGAGTCACATAATTGTCATTTATTTACTTGATCAAATTTAATCTGATGTTTTATTGTTCAACAGAGCTCTGTAAATCTCATGTAACCCCATAGGACCCACTGAGCTCGTGTCTTTCCTGAGCCTTTCTGCTACACTCAGTATCGCAGCCTATTTCAATACACCCATCCCCCTTTACAAAACCATGAATTCCAGGAGGGAAAAGGGGCAGCTTTTGCAAAATGTTTTAAGTTCTGACCTTTCAGGGCCATCATCTGTGCATTGTTGAGATTAAATCAATAACGATGCAACCGTAAGAGCCAGGCAAGGGGCAACATTCCCACAAGGGACTAGAAATCCTTCTACTCTCAAATACAAATTAAAGGGAAAAAGTTAAAGATCAACCCAGGACACCCTACGTGCCCTTGCAGGCCTTAATTCCTTCACAAACATGTGCAAATGGAATAAAAAGAACTAGCTAAATAAAAATCCCCACGCAGAGAGAAAGATTTTGATCCTCTGTTAAAACAGTTTGAGCAGAAAGGATTTTGCAGCCTCTCTGTTAATCTGCCCATCACGTGGTTGAAAGCGATGCCCTTGAGGCCCTGTCCAGCCTGTTGTTGAATTGATTGGTCAACAAAAAGAGGAAGAAGGGAAAAAAAAAGCATAGAAGTTGTGCTCTTGTTATTAGTACAGCTAAATCCTCGCCTGCAAGTCTGGGTAATCTTCACTGGAGGAGCATGCTGGGTTTTTTTCATCAGTCTGTGAAGGCTGAAATGGGCTGCAGAGGAAAGAGAGGTTTCTAAATCAGCCCCATGAGCCTGTAATAAATAATGAGGAGTTCTCGTACCCTGTACCAGGGAAAGGCAGTGTGTGTGTGTGCCCTTGGCCTCTCTGAATTTATATTACCAATTCCTGGGAAACGAGTAGCAGCCAGGAATTAGTTGTAGGTGTGAATCAGAAAGCAGCAGTGGCCTTTGAAAACAAGTGAATACGTTTTGCATATCCGTGGGGTGCTATTATGCATTCCTGTGGTTAATACAATTTGTTACTTAGCCTAGAAATGTCAGATGCTTTCAATATTTGACTTGCACGACCGTAAGTGCATTGTAAGTATACATTTTGAACAGTCATGCCCAATTTATTGGTTTTGGTATAAATATTCACCAGCAATCAACAGTGAATATGCCACTAGGATCTCTCCATTTAAACTCCCAGTCATGCCCAGTGAAAGGAGCCACCAGGTCCTCTCCCTTTTCTCAACGGCATCTGCAAACCTGCAGGTTTTTGGGAGTGGGTCTGGGCTGGTCAAGGGTCCAGCTCCACTTCAGGGAGATGAGCTGTTTAATGCAGTAGAATTTTTCATCCTTGTGATTTTATAAAAGAGCCTTGCAATAAGAAAACTTAGATCTGTAAAAGATGTATTGGTTTAAAATTGGGTTCCCAGACCTTTTTGCTATATAAACTGCATTTTATAAAGATACCCTGCTGTGTCCTTATATTGTGCCAGCTGTGTATTTACATACTCACGTGTCTGTCTGTGTATAGCCTATATATAAACAGAGAATGAGCATAGTTAAATACTAAGCAGGGTCCTTTCTTTTTATAATGTGGCTGTAGCATTTCCTTTTTCTTTTTTGAAGGGAAAAAGCTTTTCAAAGCTCATGGACTTTCCTCAGCTTTCACTCATAATTCCACAGTTCAAGTTCCCAGTGGAAACTACAGCACAAAGTAGAGGAGAGTGGAGCAGGGGTAGGGCTGGGCTGCCCTGGATGTGGCAGAAAGTAAGCCCTGAGCCAAGAAAGTGGCTGTTGGTCTACAAAAGAGAAGACATCCTTGGGGGTAACTCAGAGCATCTTTGGAAAGGTCAACCTCCTTTTTTTGTTTTTTTTTTGTTTGTTTGTCCATTATTAAAGCTTCATTGCCCTAAAGAAAATCCACTGGCAGTATTGCAGAGGTGCAGATGGTCTCCTGAATTCCTTTCAGATGTATTTTTGATAGCAGTTCCTTGAGGTGATAGGGCTTTGACTCAGGCCTATAAAATCTTGTGCCTTTTCTATTTAACTTCTGGTGCTGCATTTCCACATGACAATGCCTTCACCACAAACAGCTGCACACACAGGGGAAAAACCTCAAGCTGGCAAGATCCCTTCCTTCCTGCTACCTGCTTCAAACTCTGTATGTTATAATAAAGAGAAGGATGAACAGACAGACAGATTGATATATGGATAATGAAATTGTTTCTTGAAAGACTCTCTCTAATTTGAAAGAAGAAAAGCACATGAATAATCAGTGATAGCCAAGACTCTCAAAGGCAATGAGATCTTTAACACCTTCTTTGCTATCCCTCATAGCTGAAAAAAATCACCCTTCTTTGGTTAAAAGTCCCATTCTACAACTAACAATATCACCCCAGTTTCATAATGTTCATATTTTGTCAGCTGCTGATTTGACTCTGGCAACTTAGTCAAAGATTTCTGCTAAAAATGTATCAGTCCATTGGTCAAAATATGGCCACACTTTTACCATCAGGTAGAATGAAGGGAAAAGATATACGAGTCAAAATCTACACTACCAATCCTTTCTAGAAGATTTGGCATTGTACGTTTGCCTCAGTGCCCACACAAATGCACCAAAAGCCAGTGAAGTTTATCTACCAAAGCCACAGTGAAGCCACAGCCCTTTGCCCCAGCAGCCAAGTGCATGTGTGCTCCTTTGGCAAAGCAATATTGCACTCACAACAGTGCTGTGGGGGTAAAAAGAGCATAAAACTAAGACTAAACACTGAGAAGCAGTAAAGGAGTGGGGCTTGTGCAGCACTCAATTCAACAAACACACAGTAATCAAGTCCTGTTCAGCACAGGAAAAGTAAGTCCTTACTGGTGTAACACAGCTCAGGGGCAGGGGTAGGTGGGAGTCCTGGGCTGCAAAGAAATCTTGCAAATACAAACCACACAGAAAGATATTAAATGTTGCCTGCCTGAATCTGCTGACAGCCCATAACACACACCGTCAGGGGAACACCTTCTCCTGTCTATCAATTGAAATCAAAGCTACAAAAACATTGATGCTGATGGTGTTAACTATGTCACTGTCGATCCTTTAAACAAAAATACTGAGTTATTGTGCTTTAGCCATGAAATCTTTTTCCATATTTTCCCTTCTACCAAAATCATCATTCCATATCAAGCTTGTGAAGGCATTAGTTGCACTCACAGCTTGTCTATCCCAGTCCTAAAAGCATCAGGATTAGTAAAGAAAGGATAGCACCAATTTTTAATATACAAATGAAGAATTTTGCAGCTGTTTTAATGACTGAGTTATTCATTGTTCCATGTAATTAATAAAAAAAGATCACTTTCAAATTAAATAGTTACCACAATATTTTCCCCTCACTTGCAGACTTCCACAAAATACAGCTAAAATTAGCTCTACTTTGTGACAGCCCAATGTGCTCTCTTTTCTCCCTGTAATACTCACAGGTTTTCTTTCTATCACTCATCCAGCCTAAAAAAATATCTTTCTTCAGTTTGTAGGTTTCCTTGTCATCATTCATTTAGCCTAAAAAAGTCTTTCGTCAGTTGTCTGTCTGCTTTCTTGGATCATTATAAGAAATTTGAGGATGATCTCTACTGGCTTGCATTTTCTGCCATAGATTTGATCTGCAGGCAGTATGAGTGTGTGTAAGCCTTCTGACATGGTGGCATTTTGCACTGACTTTGCAAAGGCAGAGGAGACTTACAAAGGGTTGAAGCAATGTGGAGTGAGGCATTTTGAACAACTACTCATGTTTAATGATCTCTTGCAGAAACTCAGCTTGCTTTCTCTGTTGCCACTGGGTCTGCTCCTCTTGTTTTATGAAGGTACAGAGGGAGACCCTTCACCCACGAACACAAACCAACAGCACCCAGTTGGCTGCCACCACATTGAGGTGTTAGACATCTCCACTGACAGGACTAAGAGCAAAAGAATGAGCAGACAGGGCTGAGTTACTGTAATTTTCTCATGCAGCATTACCTGTTACACAGCTGAAATGCTCCCAACTCACAGACACTAACTGCAGCACTGGGGGGTAGTTGGTAGCCACAGACACAGTGTGACTTTCACCCTTAGATTCTAAAATTGGCCTTTAATCAGATTTAGTGGCTTAGGAGCAGCATAAAGAAATGCAGGTTGGAACATAATCAAAGAGGAGACTGACTGCTTGTCACTGCTGCAGTGATGGTGAGTGAGTATTTTGAGGCAGACCTGAATGAATTAAAGGCATCAGTTTGACTGTTAATCATGACATGGTCAGAAATCTCACCCTCCAGCTAAGCAGATGCCTGTTGTTTTTCTCCCAGATTCTAGCCACAGAACATAAATAGCTTTGGCATGAGTCAAGACATTTTCTTTAATCCTCTCTACTAATACCTGGATTTCTTGTCCTGAGCCACCAAGATCTTGCTATGCAAATGGCAAGTGACGTTGTAGGATGTTTTGGAGTAGGTATCTCCTGGAGGGATGGGGAAGCACTAAGCCCTTTGAGCAAAGTCTATACCCTCATTTAAAATATCCTGTTGAATGCCAGCCACCCTTTTCCAGAGAAGACTAATTCAAACTGGAACCAGCATACCCAACAGCTGCTAGGATGATCAGGGCAACAAACAGCCTGTCTACCGAGAAAGGGTTCACAGAGCCTGATCTTTCATGTCATAAGAAACACTGAGAAAGGTCATTGACTGCTGTTTGTGCACCTCAAAGGGAGAGGAGGAGAGAGCAGGGAAGGAGAGAAACTGCTTAAGCCACAGGACAAGACCAGCATGGGAACAAGCTGATACTTTCTGGCTATGAATTAATTTGTGCTAGAAGTGAAATGTTTTCTGGATACTGGAGAAGAGAGGATCTGGAGTCAGAACTAGTGGGAACACAGTAAACTTAGGGAATCATAGGACATTACTTGCTAAATTATAAATGCTAAATATACAGGAGGCAGCTACCTGTGACAGCCAGGAAGTTGACTCACAGCAGCCTGTTCAGTCCAGGTCTGTGTTCAGTGTCAGCAGCTCCCTCCAGACGAGTGCCCACCTCTGGTGTGAGGGTTTCTTTCTTCACTCTGCACCTCTCTGGCTGGTTCCTCACCCAGGCCAAAAAAACCCAAACATTTTTGCCTGTAATGTTTTTCTGTTGCTGTCTGAAAGAAAAAGAAAGGGAAAATATGTGAGTATAGAGCTGTAGAAATGACTGCAAAGAGATAACACATTGAAAGGTTTATTTTCTCAAACAGTTAGAGGTAAAATGGATAGAAAGTGGAGTTGTTATTACTCTGAGGTGAAATTGTTACAAAATGGCTGCTCTGTGCTTTTTCCTTTTTTTTTTCCTTGGTGCAGAAGCCTGATAAGGCAACACACACACGTTGGAGCCTCGTAAAACAGCAGTGTTGTCTGACAGCTGACAGGACAACAATGACTTGCTTTGTATGGGGGTGGGGTGGCTCCAGGCATTTCTTTTATGACTGCCTGTTACTCTCCGAGACCTCAACGGCAACTTTTCCCACCTGCCATTGCCCCTGGCTGCAGCCCCCGAGGGGAGTGTGGGGTGTATCCCTCATAACCTCCCTGTTTGCAGAAACTGGAGGCACGGGCGATTGTGTCAACACAACTTGTCTGCTGCACTGCAACCGTGTAGACACACAATCACCCTCATTTACCTGCTAATGATCAGGGCTTTGCCAGGGGTAGAGGTGCCCACGTTTGCAGGGAGCAATTCCCCTGGCAGCACTTTTCTGTTGCGTAATTTATTTTATTGGGCTCTTTCCATTATATCAACACAAGCCCAAAGGAAAACTGCGTTCCAATTATTTTTTCCAACACGTTCAGCAAATGCGTCAGGAGTCGTAATTCTGGCTAATTATATTTCAACATCTTTGATTTGGCCTCTGACTGAAGAGTTCTCGCTCCAGCAAGGTATGGGTTCTGACACAGAGATGCAGCTTGAGAATATGACACTCTGCTCTCTAGTGTTTATCCAAAAGCCACCATTGTCCTGCACCACACATCCCCAGACTGAGTGCCAGTCTGTGCCCTGAAACACCTGCAATATAGGCAGGGGAAAAAAAAGGAGAAGGAAAAGGAAAAGGAAAAGGAAAAGGAAAAGGAAAAGGAAAGGGAAAGGGAAAGGGAAAGGGAAAGGGAAAGGGAAAAGGAAAAGGAAAAGGAAAAGGAAAAGGAAAAGGAAAAGGAAAAGGAAAAGGAAAAGGAAAAGGAAAAGGAAAAGGAAAAGGAAAAGGAAAAGGGAAGGGGAAGGGAAAAGATAGGAAGGAAAATAATTTCATCCATATTGTGCAGATGGGAGACAGATTCAGTTGTTAAACAAGGACAAGCAGTCTCATCAGAGGGTATCCAAGACATCCGCACGATGCTGACAGATAGAACCAGCAGCAGGAAACCAAATACCCACAGCATCTCACAGAGCTCTGGAGAGCTCTCTCCAGGCAATGCCAGCCAGCCCCAAGAGCAAAATAAATTGTCTAAGGTGATGCAGGAAGCCAGTGACAAACCAGGAATTGCCTGCTTCTGCTGAACTCAGATTTGCCAGGTCTCAGTGCCTGTCCTTTCCAAAGTCACTCCCTGAGAAGCCCTCACCTGTAGGCATTATTCTTTACTGAGTATCAAGCAAAAAAACACGTGAAATGGGTTGGTCCTGTACTCTGTCAGCCTGGGCTGTGGAGCTGGGCCCAAAGGCTTGCAAGCAACCTACTGCGGGACAAGAACAGAGGAGAGGTGAGGTGTCTGTGCCCCAGGTTAATGCCAACACACCCTACGGAAACACAGAGGCAGCTCTTTGGATTCATCCGTAACACAAACATAGCAAAGGTGTTCCTTTGAACATGAGAACTGTGCTGAAAATCTCGTGAATAAATTACCTCCAGGCAATAGGCTGTCCTGCAGAATCGATATAAAAAGCAGACTTTCCTCAATATTTTATTTCAGAGGTATTTAAAACTTAAATAAAAAATTTGAGTAATTTTTCATTGTTACATTTTATGCAATAGCATAAAACCTCTAAATAAGTTTTTTAGCTGTTTTGTTCTCCAAGTACTTTCAGATCAATTAAAACACAGGAAGAGCAAAAGCAGGAAATGCTTCTGTTGGAAACCATATTAATTGTGGTGAGCTCTGGGTGAAATGGAGATGAGAGAAGTGGAAGCCCAGAAGAGTTAGAGCTTGTGAGGGTCATTGCTGAGAGCCCACGATCCATAAAAGCTGTGCTCCCAACTCCCTTTAATGATTTCTCACCAGTTGTTTTTTGTTGCACCGAATGTGGGCAGCACACAGGCGCCTCTCTTGGCTTTCTCTTGGGATCTGCTTTCAAACAAACACTACCTCCTTGACACAGTCTCAGGGGGAGCCTGCCGGTGCCAGCAGCACACATGGGGATTGCTACCTAAGCATCCTTTAGCTGCAGGTTCTTGCTTTTGCTGTCATTTCATTCCCTGCTGCTGTTAGTAGGCAGTTTCTGGTCTAGACTGGGCTTTGGGGTTAATGCCAGTGCATTTCTTATAACCCAGCTGCAGAAAGCCCATCTAGGGAAGGCTGGTGAAGGTGGTGAAAGACATGGCCAGTGTGCTGGGCAGCTGAGCTCTAGATAGCTTCTTGCTGGGCAGTGATAGCTGTCGTGGAGGTGCAGCAGTGACAAGGATGTGCTCCTTGACAGGAGTATCCTGTACAGCCACAGAACTGCCTGGTGCCAGGCCCTGTTGTGGCTGGACATGCTTTGCACAGCACCTGGGAAGCAAAGTGAACGGCTGCAAGGCAACACTGGGGAGCAAGGATAACCCCTTCCATCTGCAGCTGAACCTCACCTCCCCCTGTTACAGCGTTTCTCCTTCTACCAACACCAGATTAAAACATGAAAGAATAGCTGCAGCCCAGCATCCAGCTATAAATGGCTCAGCACCCATCCTGAGATGCTTGATCCAAAATCTCTCTTTGGGTTTTCTGCGGCTCTACTAATGCCACACCACTGCGGAAAAGCTCTTTCAATCCTACAAAAAAAAAGGAACATAAAGTGTGGTATTGACCAGCTCTTGACTTTTTCAGTAGAATACGCCAATGCAGTCATCCTCAGGCTACAAATATCCACGAGAAGAATAGATGTGTCCTTTAATAACAGAGAGAGTGCTTAAAAAAGAACGTTTTATTGCAGTGTTGCCCTCACCACAGTAAATTGCAGCATTTTCATTTTCCTGTATTTATTGCACTGAAGTGTTTATATCACTGTGAAGCAAATATTTGCTTTCAAAGGTCACTCATTGTATCTCTCTTCCTCTGGGGACATATGTAGGTCTCTCTTAGACTTCAGTATAACTCTGTAAGGATGTATAATGTTCTCGCTATGAGATTCTTTCTTGCATCTGAGCGCTACTAAAATAGCAGATGCAGAATTCAAAGTATAATAGGCAAAGTGTTTCCATTAGCCAGTCTCTCTTTGTATTTTTCTTTAACCCTTAGCCTGTTGTGCTTCTGTACCTGAAGCTACTTGAGTTGTCTAGAAGACACAGAGCACGGCTTGGTACATGATGTCCACAGGTTTTTGTAGCAACATTTGGATTTTTGTCTCCTTTTAAGAGAGCACCGGGTATGTTTGTGTAGGAACCCAGAGGAACCCAGGTCCTTGTGAAATTTTGAGCTTGCATTTGTATATACAATTATTGCAAGTATAAACACAAATTGACCGAGTGTGTGGAAGTGGCTGTAACCTCTGTAGCAACATTTTTTTTTGTAAATCAAAGTTTTAGATCTAAAGAACTTAATGTATTACCTCCCAACTTTGGTTTTCTGATCTGTCACCTCTGCAGTGACTGTAGCCAAAAGAAAGTGTCGTTTGTGTTGGAAGTACAGGGTACATTTTGGAGAGGTTACTTACAGTTATATGAGAGGTTCCTAAGGCAATTTCAGGATTTTGATGCTTCGTTCAAATTAGCTTGAATGAGAACAGAATTCAAAATATCAGCTATTCTCAAAAATATAAATGCCACAAGGAATTTATTACCCAAAGTCCTCAATAGTATCTTTGGCCTGTTCCTGTTCCACTAACACAAGAGCAGGTTTCAGTGGGCTGGGGACAGACTAATACCTTATGCTTTTGAAAGTCTGTCCAGTAATCAGTGAGAGCAAATCCATCATGGTTTACCTTTTCTTGGCTATTCTTGTAGTCAATCAGTTTCAGTGTTTTAAGACATCAAGAGGACTATATATAGGTGTTCCTAAGAAACACCATAGAGGGAAAACTGTTAATTTGTACTGTAGAGAAATAATTCCCTTTAAAACATAAATCTGCTCTCTACAGGGTTTTATTGATAACAGGGTTTGTTGCTGGAAATTTGTGACACTGCAATGGAATTTCAGCCTAAATGGGGCTTTACAAGGAAAATCCTGTCTCTGGTCTGTCCTATTCCACATTTTAAACTGCAAAATCTGCAAAAATTTTAAACCCATTCCCAGCCGTCTGCAAAATATGTGCAGTTTATCACACTGTGTGCAAATGAGTAACCTTTATTGATTCCTGTGCACAGTTTTCTATTAAATAAAGTTGAATCAGCACTGCTGCGGGGCACTTCTGTTTATGACTAAAACTTGATATAAAGTGACTTGCCTGGAAGAATGCTTTTTGCTATTTCTCAATCCATTCTAGGTGCTTTACAAATACCAAACAATCTCAATAAAGCTGTCAAGTTCAATCACTTGCTACAAAACATCTCTCTGGTTACAACCTCTGACATTTTTTTTTAGCTCGATGCAAAATGGGAAGTGTCTGTCACTGAGATGCCAGCTGATGGTTCTAACTACCCGAGAAGCCTAACTCTAAAGAAAAATCACAGAGTTTCTCCACTTTGTTTCTTTTTTGCACCACCCAGCACCGCCGCTGGCTCATGATCAAAAATTCATAAGTGAAAGATCAAAAGTCAGGCTGGAATCTGCTTGAGAACTGAATTTTCTGTGTGATTTTTATTATCCGTGGTGACTGACAAGCAGACTGTATAATTTGTTATTGCCACTAGAAGCATTCACGTCACCTTCACTCGCTTACGGCTCTGTAGTCATTCAGCTCACACTGGATTTGCTTAGAGACTGGACCAAATCCCCTGTTAGCATCCCCACCTCCCACTTTACCCCTAGTAAGATTCTACCAGCTAGACATAACCCAGAATCACTCTCCTGCCCCTCCCATCTAGATGTATATACCAATTAGATCTGTCCCAAAGTCATGTCTAAATTGCCCTGATTTGTGCTAAAGCTCGGTGCTGTTCCTCTGCCAGAACAAGTGTAGTGAGGGGTCCAGGCAGAGGAGAATATTTTAGCTAAATATTCTAAAACTACGACCACACACTTAGTTCTCATATTCTGTTGCAGAGGTGGTGCCAGAAATATTTAAATGCTGAGTTCTGCCTCGACCTGGGAAAAAACACAATTTGTGAAGCAGTGACCAGTGCTAGTGCCAGCCTGTGCCAAATGGAACAGCAGTTCAGAGAGCAGCTCTTTGCCGAAATAACTTGTTTTTATTGCAGCTGAGCATGCTGCATTTGCTGATCAGCAGTGGTGTCCTCCTGAAGCTGCATGATGTGCCACACAAGTGCAGCGGCAGGGTGGGAAGGTTGGGGTGGCCTTGAGAGTGTCCCCACACTTTCACATGCCCTTCAGGAGAAGACCAAATCCTGGTTCATCTTTTCCTCCTGACCCTCAGAGTGCTCCATTTTTTGTGAAGCTTATTTCCTGCTGTTTGTGGGCATCCTTGGAGTGTCTGATGTCAGGCTGAATATTATCCCTGAAATTAAGCTCTGCATTTGCATCAGCTGGGGCTGCAGATGAGTTGCTTAAGCTTAGTCCTTCGCACCGCTGTGACCGTCCAGCTGGCAAAAGCAGGTGGGCTTCTTCTCCAGCATACATTTGGGCTCCTAAACATTGCATGTCCCATCACAAAATGACAGTCCCCCTCCGACACAGATGTGGCCATGTTCTCAGTGATGAAAGTAAGATGCCATGCCAGTAGCTGCAGAGCCAAGTATTCAAGATAGATTTCTTCCTGCTGTAGCTTCGAAGAGGAAAAGCAACCACGAGGAAAGGCACAGCTAATGCAAAAGCATGAAGGTCACATATTCCCTCATAGATAAGAAAAATAGCAAATCTGTTGTTAAAGCTGCAGAGAAAATGAAAGGATCTGTCTGCTTTCCTTATACATTTCTAAGCAAATCCAGGAAATCTCCCTGCCCCTCAGCTGTACCTGTTCATCCCATACTCCTGTCCTGACAGTGAGTGCTGTCAAAGCAAGGAACAGACTCATCTCCAACAAGATAATAACTTGCATTTGAACAGTTATTCTTGTTAAAATTTTAGAGCCACGCTCTGCCCTGACTTATCTTGTTTCATAAGGGCTGCACGTATCGCAAAGACAGGATGGAAAATAGCCCCTGGGTTTTGTCGTCTTAGAAAAGCTTTGCTGAAAGAGGCTGCTTTTGTCTTCTTTCTGTGATTGACCATGATGGCATGTGCTTTATGGCTGTTTATTTGCAGTCCCCCACAACTTCCCCACCTCCTCTGCACCTGGGATTAAGTTTTCCTGCAATGAACAAATCTAACATTCAGTGAGCAGTAATTTACAATGTGCCATGCTTGAATTGAGTGGAGAAATAAGCCAGTGTTGCAGTTATAAAGACCTGACAGATGGTAGGAGGACCTGCCTTTCTTAATCAAGTTGTGCTCAGTAATCAGAGCTAGCTCAAACTTAAAAAGTAAACTCTACCTAAATGAGGATTAATGAGCTGTATCCTGATCTAGACTAGTTAGGATGAGCTCAGTGGTGTTGTTCTGTATTGAGAAGTATACCAAGATGAGAATCTGATCCATTTTGTGGAGAAGTTGAAGATACCAGTTAGGTCCTGCCATAGCTTCCCTGAAGGATTCTCCCAGGTAGACAACTTCTCCCAGTCTAGCTGTAAATATTATTTCAGAGCCTGAACTCTAGCATGGTAGACAAGCCAATAGATGATAAAAATCTGCAAAGCTTCATTGTCTTTAATTTCATTGTAGATGTATTGGCTGAATGTCCAGTCCTCCGAGTGATGCAGCTGAAATATGGGACACGAGGGGCACAGGCTTGACCTTGACCTCCTTTATGTTAAGGCTTTTAATTCTAGAGAAGAATGAATGGGTCTCAAGACTGTTTCTGATAAAAAATGACACTTCCTGAGTCTCCAGCTTCCATATGAATAGCATTTGAAAGGTTAAGAAAAAAGGCAGGATTTTCTCCAAAGAACATGACAAGGATACATCCTTGTTCTTCAGGAGTGATTAATAATACAGGAACAAAGCACTGCCGTGAACAATCCTGTGTGCTCTCTGCTCTACAGGAATTGCTATCCAGAACGAAAGAGTTTGGGCGGGGGCACTCATGTGATAAAAGCACTTTTGTGGGGCTGACATTTAGGCAGAATTCAGTAAGTCGGGGAGCCTAACTGCAGTTTCTTTGCCTTTTCACTCTCTTCCAGGCTCACCAGCAGCTGAGCGCAAATCGTTGACCTGCAGCTTGCACAAACACAACCACAGCTAAAATGGCAGAAGACGCTGATATGCGCAATGAGTTGGAAGAAATGCAGCGGCGTGCCGACCAGCTGGCTGATGAAGTGAGACCCAGAGCTAAACTGGAAACTTGGGGCTGGGGTTGGCCTGGGAGACACATCCCAAAACAGGAGCTGATCCGGCAGAGGGTTTCTAAGGCTAATTCTGTTTTCTGTCAGCTTTACGCTGAAAGCAGAATTGGAAATTAAATGAGCCAGGGAAAAATTTAATGTCATGTTTAGTCTAGGTTAGGATATTTATAGATCATGAGTTGGATTTAGGTATTAGAGTCTGCAGCAATTTGACTGACCTCAGAGCAAAAAGCAGCAATTTAATATTTTCTGAGGATTCCTTCAATTTGCCAAACCTATTAAGCGTTAAAAGTCACCAATTAGGTCTCTGAAAAGTCGTAGCTGAAAACCACAGAGTTTATTTTTAAAGTGGAACACCAACTGTTCCAAGCACTACTGCCACACCGTGCAGGCAAGGGGAGTGCAAGGCTTGGAGACTGTAGCCACCCCGAGCTGTGGTGGAACTGCTCCGCTAGTGAGCCGTAACGGAGCTGGAGATGAAGAGATCACCAGTACCCTGCTGGTGGCCTGATTTTGAGGGAAGGCAAAGAGTGTAGGAAAAACATCCTGTCAGCAGGAGCCTGCACTTTAGTGTTGAAACTGTATCTTGCCTAATCTAAGTGGTTTTTCTTCTGTTTTTTTCAGTCCCTGGAGAGCACCCGTCGAATGCTGCAGCTTGTTGAAGAGGTAAGGACTTGCGTTTTATTTGCTCTTCTGTTGTGAGTAGAAGTGACAGAGAGTCTGACACTGGAAGTGTTTGGGGTTTTTTAACTCCCACTGCTAGAGCATGGCCATGGCTTTATGTGCCACTCCATCCCTCCTTATCCTTACCCCTTCACGAGGGCCATTCAAGATGCTGTGCCTTAGTTGCCAAGTGTCACACTGCAGCCCAGCTGCTGAGGCACTGTTTTGCCCATACTTGAGTGTCTATTGAGACAGGCGACTCGAGATAACCCGAGGAAACAGCTGCTGAAGGTGACCTGGAGTCAGGGACAAGTGGCTGAGTTTGCTGCAGAGCTCCTGGATCCTTGTGCTGGCACCGCTCTGATGTCCTTGGTATAACACTGCAAGTGGGGAAGGTGAGAAAGGCCCTCGGTCTGTTTGTCCTGTCGTCACCAAATATCTCCCTCTCCATAAGCACTTGCAGTTATTTATAGAGCATCGGTCACCACAGCATGTAAGCACCACTTCTTTATGTATCTCTGAAACATTTATTGGGATTGCAAGGCTGATGAGGTGTCCTAGACTGACAGCTCTGGGGAAGGAAGTTCTGTTCTCTGTTTGTCCATGGTCCTAAGGAAGGGAACCCAGGCTAAAACCTCAAAGCTAATACAGCTTATACCCGCCTGGAGGGGTCACTCCCAGAAGGGGAAAAAGCAATTCAATTAGTCTTCATTTCACCCTCTTCATAAAAAAGGGGTTTAAAAGTTGGAAAACTCAGTTCAGTTTATAGTCTTCAGCCATCAGGTGGTGGAAAACTTTGCTCCTGCCTGACAGGACGTATTATTTTCAGCCACCATTTGAGCCTTGGCTCTGGAGCTGGTGACATTTTTAATCAGGGTCATCAGCACTGACAGTCCCAGTACTCCTGACATCCAGAGGAGGCTCCAGCAGAGACAACAGGAAGAAAATTACATCAGGGCCCATGTTCAGGAACAAGCACAAGCCCAGCCGTAGGCTTCATGGCCTAGAAATCAATCATGACTGTGGAGATCAATGGAGTCCAGTGGAGACAAAATTAAATTTCCGTGTACAGATAGTCAGACAGATGGGTCACTGAGCACAGTCAGCACCGCTTCTCCTCCACAAACACTTCAGATCTGGGCCCCTTGCAGCCGAAACATGTTCTTGTCTCACGAGCAATCTGTCCCTTTTAGCTGCTCAATTCCCCAGACATGCCATTTCTAACCATCTCTTTATGTCAACTCTACACTGGATGCAGCTCTTGCTGAGATCTACTCAGTGACAAGGGAGAGAGTCTCATACGGGCACCTCCACAAACACAAGGCAGGAGAGCCTGCTGCCCCAAAGTGCTTCTGATCTAAATAGACAAAGCAGATGCTGAGTGGGAAGAAAGAGAGGCTCAGGAAAGGGAAGTGATTTGTGCAGGGCTGAGCTATCAGTAAATATCAGCCCTGTCTCTCCTGAGCCATATTTGTATGACCTATGCACTGCTTGAGTCTTCCTAACATATTGAACCAACATATTGTGAATGCCACTGGAATTTCAGTATTAAATCATGGCAAATGGCAAAGTGGGAGGAGAACTGGGAGTGCTGAATTCACCAGTGAATTTATGGAAGACTCTAGCACTTCTTGGAAGAGCTCAGCATCTCTCCGGACCTGGCTTTTATTCAGATGCTACAACATCTTCTTGTCCAAATAGAGAAGTTTCTAAAACTAGCACTGAGTACTCGAGGGAATTCTTCTAGAATGGGCTGAATATTATTTTCACTAATGTGAGTACAAAAGACCTTTAAAATCCTTCCGTGGTCTAAACAGTTGGTTGATTACTCTGACTCCATTTCCTAGGTACTTTTAAAAGAATGCAGCACTAGGGAGTGAGAGATTTTATACTGAAAAGACAAATAGTGAGTGTCTTTGAAATCGAACTCGCACCACCCTGATTTTAATAGACCCAAAAATCCAATTAGACTTTCTTGTTTAGCAGAACCTATCTAGTAGGTAGAGATAGGAAGTATTCTTTCTCACTGAAAGTTTTTTGCTCTATTCTCTTGATAAAGCTGTTGTTCCATACTCAGAAAGAGGATGCCTCCATGTTTAAGCATCATTACTGTACACATATGTGTGGGCTCCTGTCACAGTTAGCTCTGCTCTGTTAGACACTAGGAAAATACAGAATAAACAGATTGACTTGGTTCCACTCTAGAGACAGACCAGTGCTGCCCACCTGGGGAAGCCCTATAGCAGTACAAGGCATCCTTAGTGCTGAAATGTAGGTCATAGCCTAGGGGACAAAACCAATGTCTCCAAAGGACTGTGTCCTCCTCCTCCAAGAAGACTGAGTTTGGAGACTGAGCTCTGGTCCTGTCCCCAGAAAACACTGGCAAAGAAAACCAAATCTGCTATTGTCTCTTATTTTTATAACCCAGCTTTGCAAGAAGCTGAGGGTTTCAATCCCAGCATAACAGGGGAAGCCAGAAGTGGCTGTTGCAAAGTAGTCGCTGCTTTGCCCCAAGGCAGCTATGCACTGGGAGGGCAGGTTACAAACCCAGTTTGCTCTGTGGTGCCCAGCATACCTATGCAACACAGTTCCATTTACACTGACCAATACTCATTTGAGCTACTCAGCTACTCAGTGCCATAAATACCTATATTTTCTGATGATGATGTGCTATGTTTGGGCCAAAACATAAAATAAAAATTAATTAAGACAGAAGAAATGAGATGAACTACACAGTTTGCTGCTGACCTTCTTATTTTCTTGTTCAAGATTTTACCTCTGAGCCAACTTTATGAAATGCAGAATAACACATGCAAGGGTAAGGCATCCTTGTGTATTAAGGGCACAGAAAGACTACAGTAGAAAACTACTGCCCATCCAGTGCTTAGCAAACCTGACACCTGCCCTACAGAAAACGTAGGGTCATTAAAGGCTGTTTCCTTACTCTAAGTAGGCAAATCTAAGATGACCCTAAGTTTCTGAACATTGCAAAAGTAAAAACTGACTGGAATTCAAGTAAATGCACTATGAACTTGAAGGGAGAGCCAGCAGCAGCGAGTACCTGGTAAATAGCTGACCCAGGGGCAGTAGGGTGCAGCAGAGTGAGGAGGGGCAGGAGGCTTTTTCTCTCCATCTGGCAATTCACAAAGAATTTTGGGAAAAAAAAAGGGGGGGGNNNGGGGAGTGAGGAGGCAGGGGGTGGGAACAAACCAGCCTGCACACATCTGATGTTTTTCCCAGTTTTCCCAGACAAGAATGGGAGTGCAGGGAGAGGCAGATGAGAGCACAACAAGAGGCATCTCGCATCCCTCTTGAACTGAGCAGGAGCCTCTGGAAGCACAGCTGAGAAGCACCAGCCAGCCAGCCCTTGAGTGTGGCAGAGAGTCAGGCTTGTAGCTGAGCCAACGTGGGCAGTGCACTGCCAGCCTGCCTGGGAGCACCATGTGAGCATGGACTGGGCAGCTGATGGCCAGGGAGACTTCACTGCTTCCAGAAAAAGAGATGAGCGATGGCAGTGAGCAGGGCAGTTGGGATGAAGGATAATATGAAGTCCTTAATTTGCCTCAAGAAGTGGGAGGATGGCCTGAAAAAACAAAAGGGAATGTCAGGACTCCAGGTTTCTATTCCTCAGGTTTCTGTGCAACTGTGGGCATCTCCCCTGCCCTTTGCAAAATCGACACCACTAACTTTATCTGCCTCACAGGGGTGTGGATGGCTTTATGTTCATGGAAGCAGCTGTATTACTGCTGCACATGTACAGGTAATGCTCCTGGCAAGCTGTCAAGCCACAGAGGACTTTACTTCATCTGTTATTGAAATGCAACAATCAGGAGATTGCTCAGGCCATTAATTATTCACAGACGTTATCACTGCTCCAAGCAGAATGGAGCTGGTTTCCCCTTTGTAATTAAAAAGGAGCTAATCTGATCTGTGATATAGCTTATTATCACAGCACCCAGAAACCCGAGACACCTGATTGCATCCCAGAGTGGTGATAATGCATGCAAAAACTGTATTTGCAAAAGGTGTCCTGCTGCTGATTCAGGCAGGTGGGAGCTCTGAATTCTTCAGCTTTTTCACAAGCCCCATGCCCCGCAAAGGCAGTGATAAGACTCCCATTAACCTCCGTGGGAAGAGGGGTAGGATCAGCACATAGGTGTTTAAAAAATCCTGCCTTCAAGCTCAATTCAAAGTGCATTGATGCTAAAGGTGTCTCTTGGCTGAACTAAAACTTGGCTCAAACCCACCTCTGTTAGATCTCCAAGCCAAAAAATATGGCTTAATCCTATTAAATATTAGCCTGCTTTAACATGGATTTCCTAAGCAGGTAAGCTTTCTGACTTCTGTGTTCCAAGGGCTATGTACAAACCACCATGCCTCCTTATCAAATGTGTTTATGCCGTATCTATTATCCTTGGGAATTTCTCCTGTGGGATAAACATACACCTGCAATGTCAACATCCCCTTCCCTTCTCCTGCTTCGGAGAACCTGGAGATGAACCCTCTCTTTTTAGAAATTACTCTCGTGTAAAGTGATTATTTTAATCTCAAAATCCAGGACTTTGTGTTCTCTGCAGTAATTCACTATCCCAGTGAATCCTGAAGGATTGATGGTACAATTGAGAGTACCCAGTTCCTTGTGCAGTGTCCGGGCACATAAGGTCTTTGGACTGTGCCACCAGCCCCTTATGACCTTGTAATTTCTTTCCCTGTTTTTCTTTTGTCTTTCTATATCCTGTATCTAGGGCTGAGTGTTCCCTCACTGATCTCTCTTTCTCTCTTTCTTCTCCCCCTCTCTCTCCTTACCTTGCTACCACTATTGGGATGTAGAGTAAAGATGCTGGTATCAGGACTTTGGTTATGTTGGATGAGCAAGGAGGTAAGTTCAGATTGCTTCAGTAAGGAAGTATATAACCATTCTCAAAGTACTGTGCTAACTGTGTGCAATCCTGACAATGAGGGCTATAAAATACATGTGGTTGTGCATGAGAAACCCAAAACCTCTTTGCCTTTAGCTTCGTTGTCTGACAGAAGAACTACAATAACGAGTCTGTGCTTCTTTTGATCTGTTTCCCATTAATGCCAAAGAGAGCTGCAGACTGAACTCATCCAAATCACCATTTTTTTCAGCAAGCTTTGGGTCAAGATCCAGCTGCGCAATGAGAAGATTTGCCTCCATCAGTGTAAAGTCCAACATTATTTATGCAGGTGCTATGTAATTTTCACACTTGTTTTAACCACAAGTGAAAGGCATGCAATAAATGCATCCCAAGAGAAGGTAAAACAGGTGGAGATTGTGTAAAACTCAGTTGCTTTTTGTACAGATATACCAGTGAGGATAACAGGAGTTTAACACTAAAAGCTATGACACGATCAGCTCATTACAACTTATCATATAGGAGCTTTCAAACTCAGATGAGTCCCTGTCTGTGGGTGACAGTGACAATAACAGAGATAGATATATCCAATACATTACAGGAAATTACAATTTTGCCTTTCATAGTATTACAAAAGACCAAAACCAAGTAAGTCTTCATTTGTTGTGGACCCACCGCACCGCCTAAATGGTGTCTCGTTGCTTCCCCTCCACCTCCCCCTTTAGGGAAAACAATTTAACCTAACCAAATTTTGTCACATCCATTTGTCTGGACAAGAAAAATATTACAGAGAATATTTTGTTGCCTTCCACTTTTTTTTTTTCCTGAATAACAGCAGTAAAAGAACTATCACCGAATATAGAAAACCAGAAATTACTTACGTTGAAACAGATATGGCACCTGTCTAAATAATGTGTTTTGTTCCAGAAGTTAATTATACAGTTAAAATAAATCACAAATACTGTCAGAGAAAGTCTGTAAATACCCAGACTTTTGTTGTTCCTCTAACTTCCCCTGTGTTCAGTCTTGGGAAAGTGTGTTTCTGTTCTTTAACTCTTGTTTTTCCGCAAATTTTGAGATTTTATTTTGGTTTTAACCCTGAATTTATTTTTTTTTTGCTACTTTGGAATTCTACTATTGCTAAACCCCTGCATGTGAAATTTGTCCCCCTGACTTACTCTCTAGCCATGCTAGGAAGGACGGTCTGTGTGAGCCAAGGAGCTGAGACTGGACTCACTGACCTCTTTGGAGCCCAGGGAACTGAGTATTAAACCTTTAATGACAGTGAAACCTGAAATGTGTATTGTATGGCCAGAGGTGCAGTTAGTCAATACTTACAGGAAAGAATCAGACAATTTAAAAACCTTTTAAAATTATGATTATGCCTTAAGTGGTTCAGTAAATTTATCTTGTGACTATACACTATGGATTTCTCAAGGAAAACAGCCTAACATCGCTACAAACCCTGGGAATATTGTAACCACTGTACTGTGCTAAATGTTTAATTCAGCTTTGTCCATTCTAGCCATGTGTAGCTGTAATAATTCCTGATTTATTTATCTTTATTTTAGCAATAAAGGACTTCTTATATTATTGGGCAAAATACGCTAATGATGACTTTGAACCCTCTGTGTTCAGTGCAATGTGTGCAACTCACGGATGTCTCAGCAGATTATCAGATTAAGGAAATAATTTGCTAACACTGCCATGTGATCTCTTTTCAGCTGACTGCACAAGTCACTTAAGATTATTAGGTGTTAAATACACAAAAAACATGACATTGATCTTTCCAGTGGGCAGCAAGCGGAATATCTAATCTCTGCAGTTGCTTGGAGCTCTAAGTTTCCTTACAAAATCACTTGCTTTAAAGTTAAACAGACCTTACAAGGAAAACTTCTTTGAGCTGATCTCAAACTAAATATCACAAAGCAGAATTCATTTTCTGACATCAATAAGCAGAAGTCTTTGGGATCATAAAAAGAAAGAAGCCAGTGTAATTTTACAATACTAGGTATTTCTACAATGAAGCTGGTCTGGTTAGCTCCTGTTGCCTGAGCGCAGCAGAGTACAGAGTCTGTTCTGACCCTACAGAGATGCAGAGCTTCACAAGACCTTTCATTACTCCTGTTTCACAGGGAATGGGATCGCCATAAAAGGTAGAGGCCTCCTTCAGTGCCCTTTGAAGTCACTGGAAACCTGAGTGCACTTTTGGAGTAGTCCCTCTGCAATACCAAGAGTTATCACTTTCTGAGCCATGTGTTGTCACCCAAACCAGTTGAGCACAGTTCTTTCCCAGGGAGGCCCCAGGAAGAAGCTGAGGTTAGATTCTCCTTGTTGAGATTTGTTCCATCAGTGAGAAAGTCTTTCCCAGACCCTATGTGCATCCATAATGCTGACATTTTTTTAAAACTGGCCTTGAATCAAGCTCCCATAATTATTTAAATATAAATGTGTACATAATGCTTTAAACTAAAAAAATTGCATTTTAGACTAAAAATATCACCCTGCAAAGGATCATTGAGCAGTCACAATTGCTCTACTTCATTAAATATGTCTTTGAAACATGCTAATTTAGAAAAATGTTAATATTTGGATGCACGTTGGTTAAAGGCAGACTGTAGAAATGAAACTGATAGTACAAAGTGGGATATGAAGACAAACCTGAATTGCAGACATAGCAGTGGTCCCCAGAGTGGTAGCTCTCTTCCTCCAAAGGAAACTCCCATCATCTAGGAGTAACAGCAGGCAGGGACATTTGGACCTTCTAGGACAATTTTTTGTGTGATGATGTCCTCATGCAGTTTATTACAAAAGAATGTTGTTCTTGTATTCAAAACGGGGTGGAGGGGAGAAACATTTCCAGTAACAACAGTCATTTTTCATCCAAGGCAAGATAGAGGAATGTCCACAACTTTGCTAAGCCACAAAGAAAAATGTCAATGCAATTGAAAGTTTCTCCCTGCACCACAGCAACACCAAAGGTACAACCAGCAATGCCAATAAAAACAAGGAGCAGCTTAATCTACTCAGCAGATCTGTGCTCCAGATCACACTGAAGCATGGAAATTAAACCTTGGAATAACTGAGCAACCCCAGAAGCAAAAGGGTTGACACCATATGATGGTGTCCATGCTAGCTGACCTCTACTGCTTTAGCATGAGTTGCAAGTCTTACAGTTTTGTATGAGTTATGCCTGACCTGTTTCTATGGCACTGGAGAAATAACCGCAGTAAATCAAAGGTAATTACCATTCCTTTCCATCAGAGAGCAAAACTACAGCCCCTTGTGCAGGCCTCTCCCCCAGCTTCTCTCCTGATCAACAGCTACCACAGAAGTTGATAGGCAGTGAGATGCCAAAAGCAGAGTTGCTAGAGGCACTCCACCAACACCTATGAGCTGAGCTGAACACAGTCAGAAATGGTTTAGCAAAAAAAAAAAAGAAAAGGAAAAAGGTAACTATCAACTATGTCAGATTCTACAGGGAAAATGACATTAGTGATGTTGAAAGTGTAGTGCAGAGCAAAAAGACAAATGAACCCCCCACAAAAGCAGGTTTTGCTTTGTCTGCTGTTATTTTTAGCACAGGTACACGTGGGCTTACAAGCACTTGTACCAGCTTTCTTCCACTCGTACCAGTGCTCAGCAATGCCTTTCAGAGCAGAGCTAGGTCAGGACTCAGGATTTCTGAAAAGGCTGCCCTAGAAATGTACTGTGTTCAGATATGATTCTGCTTTGTGGAAAATGGGATCACCGATTATCATTGGAAACAGTTAATCTGCTGATTCTCTTTCAGATTCAGCCCTCTTGCATGCAATTATGATTAGAGTGTGTTCTTAGATGTCCTATTTCTTTGTTTTTCTCTAATTAAAATTGTCCTTGGTAGGAATTGCTTCATTGCACAATACTCCAGGCAAAGGAGCAAGTTCCCTTCTCCACAGGCATTTAACTGACATTCAAACACAGGCCCCAGGTCCTGGACACTGGTCCAGGAATATTTTAATCATTTACAGATGGGGATGCAAAGGTGGAGCAACACTACACTTGCCCTGTTCTGGTCCTGCATCCAGCGCTGTGTTAAGATGCTTTTGCAGCTGTGTTTGCTCAAGAGACCACAGGAGCAGCTGAGGGATGCCCTTGCTACAGCTTCCCTCCCCCAGCCACTTCCCCACATCAGACACAGAGTGGCTGATACAGAAGATCTTGGCAAAGACCCACTGGCAAAGGGCCACAATGCTATGGCAAAACTAACAGGACTAGCTCGTGGTCCCCTCAGTTGCCTAGGGCTTTAATACAGAAGTAATTCATAAGTATAATCATACAGATAAAAAATATCCTTGTTTGTATCCTAAGATATGCCATTGATTTGCTGTAAGATCTGGCAGAAGATACATGGCCACTACTTGAATCAAAGTGACAGTCTCAGACACAAAAGGGTATCACTATGCAAAATGGGCTAACAATTAGCAGAGCTTTCTGGAAAAAAATGAAGGAAACCTCAGTAAAACATATTGCTGATGTGTATTCCACTTCCAGACAATGCCAATTCTCTTATATATAATATATAATACATAAACATATATACAGATGCAGTATAGTCAAAGAATACTGCAACAAACTATCAAAAGATGTTTAAACTCTGACCTTGAAGTGCTTCTCTAAATGGGAGATAAAGGACATGATCTTATTAAGTTATTCCTCTATAATATTTGTGCCTCAGTAACTGTGGTTAGACTCATGAACCTATCTCCTTGTCTGTGGGACCAGATCTTTGACAGGTATAAATTGGTGTTGCTCCATCAAGCCAGCAAAACTAGGCCAATTTAAACCAGTTAACAATCCAGCCCACTACATTAACAACTAGCAGCTGGTTTTAGGAGCAGCTGTCTTTAATGCAGCTTTTCTTAAATGGAAGATAAATTAGTTGTGGGTCTTTTTTCTAGTCAGACTTATCATAGGCATAATACACAAATTCTGAAGCAGGGTAAAATAAGCCAGGTTCCTGGAGAAAGCTATAATTTAAATGAAAGTCTTTGGGTCATGTCAAATGTACTCTTCAATTAGCACTCGTCTATTCAGGCAGAATAGGAAACAGGGAAAGAAGGTTCAAAAGGCCCTACTATATACCTGGCTTCAGGGAATGTGCACCTGAGCAAGGAAACAGGCTTAGACTAAAGGGGACCAGTGGCACCAGATCTAGGGCTGATCCCTGCAGTTTTACCTGGCATTTTCTGGTGGCCAGCCACGATTAGAGAAATACAGGCAGCAAAATTAGTGGAAGAAAGGTCCCTATCTCTGACCATTCCAGTGTCAAAATACAGGTAAGAACAGCCTTCTTTTAACTGAAAGCCCTGAAAACTAGCCAAGCTCTGCAAACACATCTCTCATGAGCAGGAGGTAGGAATCTGTGACAGAAAATTAGCAATTCCTGTCACCCTGCAGGAAGCAGCATAAAAGCCAGCTCATGCTCCCCCAGCTGCTTCCCAGACCAAGGGTGAGTGTTGCCCAATTACCCAGGAGCAGTCAGGACTCTGAGTTGGTGAGGAGCAGGAGCACTTAGAGGAGAATCACCTTCTCCCCATACTCACATTTCTGATGAGATTGGCAATCTGCGACTACAAATATGAACCAAAGCTTCTGCTAAGGCCTCCCGACCTAAATGTAAGATTACAACACGAATTAAAACCATCCAAATTTCTATTCCTGGTCCTTGGCTCAGCAGTTTATTTGGCAGAACTTGTGCAGTGGATCTCTCAGGTTTCCTTATTAGTTTCCCAGTCCTTCACTCACATTATATGTGCCCCTTTTAGAGGGCACTGCCAGGTAACTCTGATCCTCTAAATGTATCCTTGGATCTGGGATCAGTAACTGCTGTGGTATCAAGAGACAGGCACATCCAGCTGAGCTGAATAAGAACTGATAGCCAAAGAGCAGACGTAGCTGGCAACACTGATATGGCACCTCTCCCTCTCAAAGCCCAGCCTCACACAAGAATTAAACAAAAAGCACAAGTTCAATATTTGAATTATTTCAGCTTGAATTATTTAGGCCAGGATACTCAAGGCCTTCTAGGGTTGAGATGCCCAATTCCCATTAAAATTAATTAAATAAAATTAATTTTAATGGGACTTGGGTATCCAAATCCCCCAGAAAGCTTTGAAAATCTAAACCTCAATTGTTATTAGAAACCCAAGGAAGAAATTAGGCCTATTCACGTTCCCAAAGAAGTCAAGAGGAGTTTTGTACTGACGTCAATATGCACATAAGTTTTATTCTAAATTTCCTTATTTTTATTTTTTTTTAATTCTTGAGAGGGCTGAGTTAACATCAGAGATGACATTAAGCTTCTCCTATAACCAGTCCTCTCTTAATTCCTTTCGTCCTAGATCTAATTCTGTGTTGATATTTTTTTCCATCCAATGCAGGGAATGGGGATTTGTGTTTTACTGGGATTGCTTTACTTTGCCTCTTTAGGTACAGATACAATTTTTCCTGGATTGAAATGCCACTCCAAGTAACTTTCTCTTCTCGTGTAATACTTACTTGGGTTTGTCCTTCATGAAACAAACAATGAGGCTTTCCACGCTCATAAAAAGCTGTTGCTATCACAGACTCCATATAAGACCCCTGATCCCACTGGATCCATATCTGTTTACATCAGCAGAGGAGCAGTTCCTACAGATTTATATCATTTTCCCCAGCTTTTATAGTGAAAAAATGAACACATTAATTTTTCCTAACCTACTAAGTCACTAAGAAAACTCTAAATCATTGTTAGCCTCGGGTGGAAATAAAGCAAATTCTGTTTGATGACTGTGGAGACACAGTGCCTGTTTATGGCTGGTTACTGGGCTTGGTGCTTCACAACTTGTTCTGGAGCAAAGCAGAAGTGACCACACTGAGAACCTGAATCTTCACCCAGTGCTTGTTTTCATAAGATCCTTTGGGGACAGAGACAAGGAGCATCACAGCCAGTGGTCCTCTTCCAGAGAGCATCAGACTCCTGTGCTGGTTATAATTCCTCTGCATTCACTGGGATTACTCCTCATTTGCAGCACCCACACTAGAAAGAAACCAGCCCTGAGGCTGTATGCAGAATAGAAAATAATATCCAAGGTCAGTCAAAGAGGCAAGTCTCAGTTTCCTCAGCTCCTGGATAAAGGAGTACTTGGGCATGGCTCATAACAGACTGCTCCATCTCTGGCATGGTTACTACCAGCTCTCCCACTCAGTACCCACTAATCAAAGCAATTACACTGCCCCAAATCACCTAATTCAAGGGATTTGTAAGTGTAAGTAGCTGAAGTATTTTCCATGGAAAGACACCTTTTCTCTCCTATTAACACACATAAATACAAAATAATAACACTTTATCTTTCTTTCTGTTGGGAGTCCTTGGTGTATTAAGATACATAAATGCAAAATAATAACACTTTATCTTTCTTTCTCTTGGATGTCGTTGGTGTCTTAGTAAGTGGATGTATTGTATTATGTTTCTGGACCTTAAACTTTATAACCCTTCTTTTCTACATCATTACATCTTGTTTAAATTACTATACTTCAAACATCTTCCTCCTTTGTTTTACTCTTCCCATATTAGTAAAAAACCTCTTCGGCATCCGGTGCGGCACACGACCTTTCAGCAATGCATCAGCTCAGATTAATGCATTGTAATGTCATTATTAATTCAGTTCTACATGGTCATTTTTCATGTTCTGTTGAAGACAAAAGCAAGCAAACAAAAATACAATTCATTCCACACTGTCATCCCTTTGTCCTGACCAGAACAACTCGATCGTGTTGAAGAAGGCATGAACCATATCAACCAAGACATGAAGGAGGCCGAGAAAAATTTAAAAGATTTAGGGAAATGCTGTGGCCTTTTCATATGTCCTTGTAACAAGTAGGTACTGGGTACCGGCTCTGCTATGTGGTGTCCAGTTTTTTGTCACAGTGAATGTCTGAAGTTTTTGTCTTTTTTTTCTTTGTCCTTTTCCATCTGCTTCATTCTGTGGGGATAAAATACTTGTGTTTAATCAGAACAACTGGAACGCATCGAAGAGGGAATGGACCAAATCAATAAGGACATGAAAGAAGCAGAAAAGAATTTGACGGACCTAGGAAAATTCTGTGGTCTTTGTGTCTGTCCATGTAACAAGTAGGTGCTGCCTGCCTCATCATTTTGAGCACTTAAGGCTGATCCCAAAGGCCTTGTGAAGCTCATCCTTGCTAGGCACATGGACAGGATGAGCATGTGGCATGCAGAAAGAACGATTCTGGTTCAAATGCATTCATCTCATAGCATAGACAACTGACTGGGAATTACTGTAGATGCATTAAAATCAGGCATACTGCAGTGAAAGCTTCACTGTCGACACCTTTTAATGGTAAAAGTTTCAACATTTTACACAAAGTGTACTGAGTGGTTCCATTTTCCAGCGAACAAAAACACTGGGGCTACCTTATTCCTGGAGACCCTAAATTTTGAAATATATTTTCCCAAATGAGTTTAATAAAGAAAACAAAAAAGCTGAAAAAAAAAGTAGAAGAGGTCATAATAAACATTACCCAAAATTACGGATGAAAATCACACAATATTGTTCAACAGAAATAGGCAATGAGATCTTGAAAGGGACATGATGTATCACAATTGGAACCCAACTTGGAAACGGTTTTCATCCTGCTATAGGCAACAAATTTGACAAAGCCTGAGCAAGCCAAATTTCTCTCATCCGGGTAGCATGTACACTCAGAAGAAATGTTGAAATGCATTGAATTTGCTTGCATGCCATCACACTTGAACGAAACCGTCCTCCAAGTAATGCAGCTTGTTTTAAATGCCAAGTAACAATGCAATGTGCCGTTATGCGGGTGTAGGAAATCAGGGACAGAATGGCCCAACCAGAAGTCCTTGAGGAATGGCAAATCCAGCATGCAGTGAATAGGCATGCAACTAGGATACTGTGAAAACTTTCATAAATGCTTGGCCAGAGGCTGTGCAGGAAACAAAGCAGAGGGCAGTGGTTCTGTAGTATTGCACTCCCTTTCTGCATGGCACAGATATTTTGTTCACAGCCAGGGCCTGATCCTATCACGATTATCAAGACCAAAGGGAAGAGAGCTGTCACGGAATCAGTGGGTATTTTGCCAGAAATCAGAAGGGTAGAACTGGGTTTGTGCCTTATCAGTCACCGTTTATTTTGAAGTTAATTCCCTTGGGGCACAGTGCAGATACCACCTCAGCTTTAAAATAATCAGCTTTGCTTCCGCGTACCAAGCCACAAATACTTTGCTGGGGTAAACATTTTGCCCAGAATATGTGCACTGTTGTCTTGGTGTGCAGAATGGAAGAGAGGCAGGGAGGAATGGAGAGACACACACACACAGAGCCTTTGTCAGTGGCACCACCTGCAATTGGTACGAGCTCTGCTACAGGCTTTAGCCCTTCTGTCCTGCACCAGAGGACCCAGTGGAGAAGAGCTGCAGGTACAAAAGTATGCAGCAGAAAGTTTACATCTCCCACACTACTAAAGCTATTGCAACTTGAACAGGAACATTGTCTTGGCTTGCTCCTCCTGGAGAAACCTGGATCAACACCTACATCGAAAATTCACCCTTGAAGTACAAAATATTCCAATGTATTTTGCAGGAATCATAACTTTTTAGAGCAGCTTTAATACTGTAGGAAAGGCTGCTATGAACTGACAGTCAGACCTGTGGCATGGATGGGGTTGGCACCTAACATGGGGCCTTTACTTCTTCACTATGATTGCAGTATCATGAAATCAATAGGTGCAAGAACAGAAAGATACTGCATGCGTTCAACGTGGGGGACGTTAATTTTTAAAGGTGTCTCTTCCCTGCTTTAAGGCAGGATTCTGACCTTTGCAGTCTGCAGCCACATTTCATAAATCAGCATTGCTAGTCAGTCGATGTGTTTAGAAACAGAGTATGGATGAACAGTGCTTTTAGAGACTGTTCCTTGAATCACCATGCCAGGACTCAACTGGAACAAATAACATGATATTCTGAGAAGTGGAGTGTAGGAGAGAGAGAAACCCACACAGTTCTGCTCATCAGTGTCATCATGATCCCCTAATGCTCTTCTGGCTGGAGGTAAATTAATGGCATATATTTCAAAAGAGGAACCATTTCACACATAATTATACTCAGCTACTTGTAAATACAACTCTGTAAGTCTTACCAAAATGTATGGCTCGATCCTACACCCACTACATTCTTAGGAGACCCAAAATGCCCATGGCATGGAACTTTCACTAGATGGCATTCAGAAGGAGCAGATCCTGACTCCACCTGTTGACTTTAATGTGAAGTCCACGAGAAAATAAAGCTCAAGCTCTGTGAAATCATTCACCTTATACAGAGACTGTCTCTCTGAGTTGCACAGGTCTAAAGAACAGGCATAAACCTGTAAATGTATGTGCAGCAAGAGAAAACTCATTTACTTTACTCACTTTCATTCATTTCTAGAAATGCCGAAGCTGATGTATAGTTTCAGAGAACTAAGAACAAATAAGCCAACTGTCTTCTTTTTCAGTCTTCACAAATTTTAATAGGAAATAAGCAACAAAATAGATGAGTAGGAAAGATCCTCTTTTCATCTACATTTTAATTCTATATTGAAGTATGCAGCACATCTTCAGGCTCAATAGAAGCTGAGCTGCTTCAAGGGGCATGGAGAGAATGTAACACCAGAGATGGGTTTATTGTGGCCTTTCCCAAATACCCCAGAAGCAGTTCAGTTTCTTCCCAAAATCCAAGCCACAGGGCTGTTTATATGACTGGTCAGAACTGACCAAAGAACAGGGAAACCACAAAGATTTGCAGTTCCCAACAGCTTTGTTGGAAACTGCTCCATTTCCTAAATAAAATCAAGAACTTAGACCTTCAATCCCCAAACACTCCCACTCTCCTTGTTAAAGTGTTCAACCTCACCTGACAACCCAAACGACAGCAACCCTAATATGCTGCACATGCTAATCTGCCACTGAAGGTATGCCTGGATTTTAATTTTCTGTCCACGGCAGCTCAGTCAAAAATGGCTCTCTGAAAGCTGAGGTAACTGTCATAAACAACAAATATAATAAGTTGCTAGGCTATTTTAAAGTCCTGTGGTTTAAAACTCCTGAAGGAAGTGATGATCTATTTTTGCCTGTGTCTTGCTTATTGTGAAGGCTGTTACTGCTGATGCATTAAGAGTATGATGAACTATTGAGGCAACTGTGCTTAGTGAGAATGCTTCACTTCTTATTCATGCCTGTAGCTGGTGCATGAAGAAAAATGTAGAAAAATTTCCCTTTCTGATGCTAGATTGCTCGTATATCTTCTTTTCTCCTGCACTCATTTCACTTCTGCCTATTTTACTTTTTGTCTCTGTGGAAAAAGGTTTGTACATCAACTGTCGATGTATGATTACTATTTTCAAGTACCGATATATTATTTGAAAAATCTAATGAACCCTATGAATTTTATGATTAAATCATCCCCTAATCACCTTGGGAAAGGTTAGTGGCTTTAAATGCCTATTATGCCACATATACATAAAAAAAAATCTCAACAGAAGCCCAATCTTCTGCATGGTAAAATGTTAAAATGTAGCCAAATCTGTTTTTCTCTAAGAGGGTGTGTTGCTGTGATGTGATGTACATACTATACTTGGCAGTTCTGTTTTTCTGTCTGTCTGCCAGTACGTTCTCTGTGTTTGATGTCAAAACGTTATGTGTCACTGAAATGAAACAATGTTTTCTACTTATCTGTATTTCTTCTCTTATTTTTTCTTTTTTCCTTTTTTTTT
>VZRW01006211.1:1593522-1638318 GCA_013398125.1 Aegotheles bennettii | reverse complement strand
TTTTTTTTTTTTTGCCTTCTTTCTGGAAACTAAGTCAACATCCAAAAACCTGTGTGCAGTGTTGTAGACTTGACAATTGCAATTCACCCTATTGGAAACAAAACCTCTGACAGCTGTTGTGGCAGTAAAGTAAAAAAAAACAAAACCAAAAGCAACTAAAACCCCTCCTTTTATTCTGGGTTATGATATATCGGTATACAATCAATGACCCTCTATCTGAAAACTCATTTGCTTGATTCAGCTTTTAGCTTGGAGAAGTAAAGAGTTTTGCGCTTGCCCTTGTCCTCTTGATGCGTTGTTACTCATCGTCTTTTTTGCATAGGCTTAAATCAAGTGATGCTTACAAAAAAGCCTGGGGCAATAATCAGGATGGTGTTGTAGCCAGCCAGCCTGCACGTGTTGTAGATGAACGGGAGCAGATGGCCATCAGTGGTGGCTTTATCCGCAGGTGAGCCTTTTTATCCACTGTTTTCTCTCTATTCTCCTCCTTACTGATATATTTAGATGTCTTCCATATGGTCATGAGTTCTGTGCTGCTCATTAACTCCTTCAGTGGTGCTGGGTAATGCGATGAAACTGGCTTTCCACCGAGTGGTGGATGCTCAGATTTACGTTGATGGTGATTATAACAGGTACTACAGGCTTACTGTGTCCACTGACTTCCCCTGGCCTCATAGGTGCATGCCTGGGCTAGTGCAAAGGATGGTTATGTTGCTGGAAATCCTGGAAGTAAAGATCTTAACCCTGAGAACAAGAACATGCCTGAAAATGTGGCCCTAAATATTCCTCCTTGGGACTGCCCAGAATTGAGCAATAACAAAACAGAGATAATATCTATTTATTTACTTCACAGCAGCAATGTGAGATTGCAGACTGTCCGGGTCAGTCAGCACTGTCCTCTGCACTCCAGCTCCCTGGCACAAAAAATGCACTTTTCCTGGGGGCTTTACTATGGGTCTCATTAATAGCAGTTGTCAAATGCCTTAGAAATAAAGTGTCAGATAAATACTGGTTCGTTATTATTATGTCTCAAGATATGTAGTGCTTGTTACCCATCCTTGCCAGAAGATGTACCAAAGCATCCAACAACCCTTCCTTTGTTTTCATAAGGAAAAAAGCCTCAGGCTCCCTGCCAAAGCACCCAGCCAAGAGCAGAACTGAAAGCACGTTTTTAACTAGAGGTACACTGCTTCCCTGCTCATGACTATCCCCAAAACCCTGCTAAGCAAGCAATGATGCCCTGTTCCTCAGCTGCTGTAAAGCCACAACCATGAAGAAACTTTGACGCTTTAGTGGCAACCCCTGTGCACTCAAATGAAAGCCAGTTTGAAACACACAGCTGTACTAATGGCAACCAAACTGCAAACTTTGAGCAATACACAGGGATGCAGCAGTAAGTACGTACTGATTCCAGTGCTTATAGAGCACGTATTTAGATGACAATGCTATCGGCTGAGTGGATAAAGGCACACCAGTAGGCAAAGCTTTGATCTCTCAAGATTAAGGACACTGGATTAATAAGTAATTATCTTTCCAAAAACTATTATCCACTTATTTTTTTGGCTGCTGTGATAAAGGGAAATAAGTGTGATAGAAACAATGCTGTCGTGCAATCTGGAGCATGGAGTGAAGCTGCCATTTAGGTTTGCTGGGTCTGCCATTTACTTTTTTTTGGGGTTTTTTAATTATTTCTGGATGGCAGCCACACCAAAACGGAGGCTGGGGCATGGCAACAGAACAGCAGTGAAGGAAAAGTTATGCTGCACCATAATTGTTCCGCAAATAGTCTGTAGTGTCCTTTCAGAATATGAAATTTGCAATTTTCACAAATGGCACCAGAGGCTCAAAGTAGTGATTTTCTGAGTGGGACCCATGGCCCTTGCTTTTCCCAGTACCAGTCGCCACATGCTCCTCCAGTCACTGCAGAGCTGAACTGGGCCTTGGCTCAAGTCAAGTTTTTTCTTCTAAAAACCAAGCAACTGAAAAAGACAGGGCTAAGAGTGAGAGAGAAAGGATCTTTACTAAAGCCAGTAAATCCAGGAGAAGCTGCTCCTGTCATTTGCCAGAAATACATTTAATTAAGTAGGATGTTAGGTCAGGATTTTCACAGCTGAAGCAGCTCTTCCCCAATATTTCAATGAGCCCCAAGTGTAGGAGGACTGGACAGTATACATTAGCTATTTATAGTTCAAGGGGAGCTGGTATAGCTTCAACTCCACCCCTCTCCAACATTTCCCACGTACTCCAACCACACACAGGTCCAATGGAGCACCCTTTCATTCTTTGTTTGAGAAGGACCATCACTAACAGAGGGGCACCATCCGTGGTACAGACAAGCTCAGACAGCAACACTTCTAGGAGCAGCAGACACAAGCAGTAAATGGAGCAGTGATGAACCCAATTAAGCCCAGCATCCAAAAAATAAACATGCGTTGTTGTTTTTCAGGCTAGCTACTTATTAATCCCTTTCCTTCAAAACTGAGCACAGCAGGACACTCCTATGGTGACAGGCAAAGGAGAATGCAGGGGAGGTTTTGGTGAATCAGAGTTTCAGGGGGAATCTCCTCTGCCTCTGCTTCAAAGAATTGGTTTTTTGCTCCCAGGGTAACAAACGATGCCCGGGAAAATGAAATGGATGAGAACCTTGAGCAGGTCAGCGGCATCATTGGCAACTTACGTCACATGGCCCTGGACATGGGCAATGAGATCGACACACAGAATCGCCAGATTGACAGGATCATGGAGAAGGTAAGAGCTGCCCTTTCTAAGAGGACCCCGAAAGGGGCTGTGTTTTTCCTTCTGCAAGCACAGACTGTGCACGCTGCAGTTTCTCATCAGCTCAGGGACAAGGGACAGAAATAGCTGCTACAGTTCTTCTCTCTTCTCCCTCCAAACCCTTGGACCAAAGCAGAGCTCACTGCTATGGATCTTCAGTAACCTTCAGTGCAGGTCGGGTTGGTCCCATGCTGTTGGGTTCACCAGACAGTAGCTGGCAAGGGGACCCCTTAGCACAAATCAAGACAACAGCCTTGGAAAAGGAGAAATGCCCTGAGCTGTGCAGAACCACAGGGCTTGGATCTGAATGCCCTGGCACTTCCTGGCAAGTTTTAAGCTTTCCTGGACTTTCCTTCACTTGGAAATTCAATGAGTAATAGTGAATTCCATCACCTCTTTGGTGATGTCCCAAGAAGAGGATGGGGATTTATGAAGCAAGGTTTTGCCGTCTACTAACAGTGCAGCCAGTCTTGTCACGCTGCCTGCTTATAACCACATTAGGACAGAGATCCACCAGCTCTCTCAGTGTGTGTATGTCTAGATGTATATATATAAAAATAACCGAAGCTCAGCATTATTATTGTGAAATCACCATCTAAAGAGGCAGAGAGCACAGTTCCAGCACCAGTCCCGCATTGCAGATTTCTGAAGCAGGTAGCAGCACCCTCCAAACCCAGCTGGGAACTCACTGCCACCTTCAGATCCCAAGATCTGCAAGCCATCTGCATTCCTGCTGGCAGAGCTCCAGGCACAGGCACAACCAGGCTGAAGTGACGCAAGAGGCTAGATCTTCATCTGGTGTAAAATCACTACAACACTCCTCTTCAGCTGAGATTTACACCACCTGAGGATCTAACCCAAGGACTTAGGTGTGCTGCTTAGAGTTATGCTGACCTTAAGTGGTAAAGCTTGTACTCTTGAGCCTTTTTACACGTGCAAGCCTTCTCACACGAGCAGGATGCCCATGCCTATTTTTCACATCAATTAACTACAACAGAGCCTAGTGAAAAAAATCACAGAAAATACTGCACTGAGGGATTCACTTGGATAGCTTTCCTTACTGGAATTTGATTCCAGAGAGAACTGAGTGAAGTATACATTGTCTAAAAGGTGGGAAGTTTGTCTCTGACAGAGAGTCATAGAGCACAGTAGAGCACATGGCTTTGCGTTGGTCAAAGGTTTTGTTTTATGAAGCTACATCTGTTAGTTTGACTGTATTGGAAAAGGCACAGTATTATTGTGCTGCCATTCTGCAGCATTTCATATTTCTGGGAAAAATAGGAGCATGGAGGGGAAGGATTTACTGCTGTTATTTGCATGAAAAGCACCAGAAAGCAGCACACCTATCTACATTGGGAGAAGGGACTGGGAGATTATACAGCCTATATCATAACTACCTTTAAATAAGAAGTCTGGGACATAAGTTATTTTCTCAGAGCAAGTATGAGGACATGCACTATTATGTGCTACCAGCTGCCCTGCTGATGAGATAACATAGTGTCAGGAGAGAAGCCCTGGGGATGGAAATCAGCTGCGTCCTATCTGTGCCTGCAGGATACTATCACAAACTGCAGCAAGCCTAATGAGGCACTGCTCTATCAGTTCAGGCTTGCAAACATCTGGATTTTGAAAACATTGACCAGGCCCTTTGCACACATGAAGCAGTTGGTGTGAATCTCTAGGCAGTGCATGCTGAGAGCAGTTGGCTAACTGAAAGACTGGCCTTTCACATCTACGCGGTCTTCTCACAGTTTGGCATTTCATACAGCCACAGGAAAACAACATTGCAATCTATTGGGATTCATTAAATCCAACCTCACAGGCAAGGCCACGTCAGGTAGAGCCCTCGGCTAAAGAACGGTGACACATTCCTGGAAGATGGACTTGCAGTGTACACAGAGGAGTTGTCATGAAAGCAGCACAAAAACAAAAGTCTTCAGTCTGAGTGAAAATCTGCCATGTTTTTCAGAACAAGGACACATAGTAATGAGACACTAGAGAAAGAAACACAATATATTAGGAAAACCCTCTATAGAAGACAGAAATGATGGTTAGCCAGATAATACTGAAACCACAAATGCATATGCACCCATTTTGCAATGAAATATGCCAATAGAGCATCATCCCTAGCTGATGGTGGGCACACAGCATTGCTGGAGTTGTTCTCTCTTCCTGACCAGCTGGAGCACTGTGCTTTTGATCAATTATGATCATCAGAAAGACCCTTGGCTGCACACTTTGCAAGTGTTTGTGCTAAACCTACTGCATGTATTCAAACCAGAGCAATCTCCTAATGGAGAGATGTGATGTGATCTATCCACAGTAAACAGGAGAGCAATGAATAAAAAGCTTTATCCTTCCCTCAGATCAGAGAAAAAGAGACAAAAACTAAAATGATGTGATGAGTAGTTCAAATGGCCCAGACCTCACCACCAGAAGACCCTGGCCCTAAAATGAGCAGCAAATAAGAGGCTGTGAGGAAAGTAGGAAGGGCTCAAAGTGTTCTGTTTTGACCTGAAAGTAGGAAGGTCTATGCAAAGACTCCCACTGATTTTGATGCAACATCATCCACCAGAGTTAAATCTTAGTATTCCTATTTAGGAACATCATATTTCATCAATATTCAATCAATATTCATGTGTTTCATGACAAACATAACTGCTTTCAAAAACATTAACTTACATTTTAGTTAGTCTTTTGGCAAAAGCACATGAAACTGTACTGTGGTAGACAAGGTCAAACTCATGGCTAAAATAAAGAAGTGTGGCTTATAACGAGTGGTGGTGCTGATTTACATGTGCTGAGGATCTGGCGCTCACTACTGTACTAAAAATACACATCTACATAGCATTTGCCAAAATAATTATGGAGAAAAGGCTAAGATATTTAAGAATGATTTATTACACATCAGTATAACCATTTTAAAGGATTTTTAAATGTTATGTGGGAAAGTAGCTTCACCTTTCTGTGTCTTGGCAAATTGAAGATTTAAAATAAATTTGTGCAATTGGATACACCCCAGAGATGTGGGACCAATCTTCAAAGCTAAAAAAACACAGCCATCAAACCACAAAAGAGTTTGCTATTTGAATACATGCTTTTAAAGCAGTAACACAATTCTCACCTTTCCCACAGGTCTGATTTTAAAAATTGAAAACATTTTCTATCTAGTCCCTCTGCTAGCATGAGTTGGCATAGCAACATGGGCTTGAACAGAGCTTTGCCAAGTTTTGCCAGCTAAAACAATGTCTTTAGTCTTCAAAACTAACTTCTGCTGAGCTGCAGAGAGCCACGGCCAGTGTGTCTTCCCACTCAAAGAGAACTCCTAAACCTCCCACGTGGTGATGTTTTATTAACAACATTTTATAAGCAAGGCAAATGTTACCACATGGAAGACACTGAAGTTCACAGTTCAGCCTATGCTGGACTAAATTCCAGTCTGATTGCTTCATATAACAGCAAAATTCCTGCCTTGTCTTAATTTCTGTTCATGCTGCTGCCCAATGAGAGAGGTTACTCTGTCTTGCAACTTTATTGAGAGAAAGGAACAATGGCATCACTCCCACCTATTCCCTTCCTTTCACATGTGGAGCAAAGAGATCCAGACCGATGTATTTTCAAAGAAATTTCTCTTGGGCAGCATTCCCTCCATCAGATGATCTGGCTTCCCTGCTCCAGAGATTCTCTATGCCGACCAACTTTTTAGTTTTGACTGCATGCCTGGTGATCTATTATAGAACAGAGACCATGTCTGCTGACTGTTAGAGAGCACTGAAGTGAAATCCACAGGCACATCACCAGTTCTCATTCTGTAAGCCATACCGCTAGCACTATCAATAGCACCAGCTACAGATCTGGCACAGCATTTACCACAGTTCAGTGAAGCTGAATACAAACAGAAAAGCTCCACTCAAAGGCTACCTGAAGTGTCACAAACCCAGCAAATCTGTAATTTTCTTTTGGGTCCCTAATACCACTAGAAAAATCCAGCTTTCCAGTATTTTCAAGCTTCTTTTTTTCCTGACATAGCCAAAACCAGAGAAGCCCCACTGACTGTTGTAGATGTTCTCTTTCTGACCTGTGTTAATCTGTTTTTTTTCCTTTGTGTTTCCCTAGGCCGATTCCAACAAAACCAGGATTGATGAAGCCAACCAGCGTGCAACAAAGATGCTGGGCAGTGGTTAAATGCAGTGAAGTGCATTTCCTTTTAACACTGCCCGACAGGGCAGTACCTTCATGCTTTTATCATGGTATTTACCTACTAGGTTTGCACACATGCACATATCAGCCCCATTGTAAATGTTGTCCTGTGTAGTTTGTCAGCTTTCCAAAAATTATACTTGTAATTATTTTTTTCTAGATATCTTTCTTTCCAAAGGTTGTACATAGTGCTGATTTGATGGCTATAGCTCACTATGATGTTTTTTGGGATTTTTCCTTTCCTTGTTTTTGTTTTGGATTCCTTTCCTTTTTTCCCCTCTCCTCATTTTTTTTTAAACGATGTTTGCTGAATGACAACACTGTTGGAATGCTAAACGTGCTGTTAACCTTTAAATATACAGTATTGTTCTTGTAAAACTGTGACATTCCACAGAGCTACTGCCATGCTCCTGTCTTTGGGTATCATGATGTTTAAGCACTTAAACCTGCTGTCTTCGGTTCTTCATTGCCATTATCTGTTGTTATGATTTCATGATTAGACAATGTGGAATTATATTACTATAACAAGCATTGCACTAAAAAGTGATGTGATTTATGCATTTATGCATGAGGAATAAATAGACTTTTAGACTCCTACTTAAACCAGAATTTCCCATGGCAGTAGCACACCAACAATGACAACAAAAGCATGCTCAGTATTCGGACTCTTTTGGGACTATGTTATACCAGCAAGTTTGCAGTTGTGCCACTTTTTTCTTGTTGATATATATATAGTTATTAATCATGATCATTTTTTTTAATTATGAAAAAAAAAGAGGGTTTTGGCACTCACCATTTAGCCATTGCCAGCAAAATAAAAGCTTGGCTGAAAATATGTCAAAGACAAAGAAATAAGTGTAATATATTGGGTTTGTCTGCTGCTTTTGAAGACTATCTTTTGGAAGAGACAACTACCATATGAAATGGTGCAAAGACATGTAATTTTTATAAGGCTCTCTCTTACTAGTCGCTATCCCCATGTGGTTTGTTATCAGTACAGTTCTCTGTTGCTTACCTAGAGCTATGCACACCAAATCGCTGAGATGTTTAGTAGCTGACTTAATTAAAAAATAATAAAAAAACCTAAATGAATGAACTCTAGATAAACTGTGAGATAAATATCATTTACAGCATGTAATATGAAATTCCTTATGTCTCCTGTCAGTTTGTGAAGTGATTGACATTTTGTAGCTAGTTTAAAAATTATTAAAAATGATAGATCTCTGAATCCATGCTTGCTTTATCCATTTGTTGCCCTCCGTGTCAGTGAGAACTAGTTATTTGCCACTTACCTGGGAAAAGAAGTGTGATGTCTAAAGACTCTTTACAAGCTGGATCTGTATTACACATGGGAAACTAAAGATTTCTGTTTGCAATACTGTATAAAAGTAACTCCTCTAAAAATAGCATTTTGCACTCAGAACGTTCCAAGTGAATATTATTTAAATAACCTAGATTGGATTGCCAAACACTGAATCAAAAAATATTCTTTTGTTCAAGGGAAAGAAAGAATGAAATAAATGTTATGGTACAGAAGGCTATAGTTCCTTAGTCAAGAAAATCCATTCCTGTAGTGGATCTAGCCACGTGCTAACTCACCTCTGTTCAGGGAACACTTTGAACTGCAGACTTTGTATAGTCTGCTAAGAATAATTTTCTCAAACGACTAACAACAAGTAGTGTTTACTGCCAATGAAAAGTGTTATCATATTTCCCCAGGGGTTTTTTTTTCCCTATATGGACAAATTATAATTAACTCTGCATGAGTGACAGTTCACTCATGTCTCACATGGCCCTAAGTCAAAATACACAAAGAACATAAATAATTGCATAATTAAAATCGCGTGATAATGTAGACAATCTATATTTTCTTTAGCAGCTTCTTATTTTTAGTATCTATTAAAAATTCATTTATGCAAATATTTCTTCCCCACCACTTCAAACCAAAGAGTAAACTTCAAGCAAATATTTTTAATCTTCTGACCGCTTCCAATGGTGTTTGTTCAGGTATTCTGGTATTTGTGACAGCACTATCATTCTGCAATGTCAAAGCCTGCTGGAGGAGGGCAATACCAGTACTGGAAAATGCATCAGTATGGGAACATACAAATACAAGAATATTTGAGAAGGGCAAGAAATACATAAGAAAGTAATGAAGATATTAATGGAGGTGTTATTCTCATCTGTTTGTCAAGAACGCATCCTACCTGAAGAAGATCATACTTCCAAAAGCCATTAAAGCTGCTCAAAAATATAAGCTGTTGCTGTGAAGGAAATCGCTGTGTTTTGACATCTGTTTTTGTCTTGAGCAAAGATCAAAAACCAAACTATTGGAAATTTTTCCCAAATGGAAAGTTTAAAGGATAGAAATATTAAAGTGTTTCATTGCATTTGTCTTTGTATCCTCCTCCACTGTATGCAGGGTCTCTTAGGAGCTGGCTGGAAATGACTTAAGTAAACAAGTTTATTGCATTGCATTTCTCTGATGTTTCTGGAAATTGACTTTTCTAGTATTAATTATTCTTGGAATAATTCAAAGAAAGGCTCAATCTCATGCAATTTCTTATTAGAACAATCATTTGTGTTCGCTAAGTTTTGCACACACCAAATCCCTGGTGTAGCAGTTGACTCAATAGGAAAAACAAAACAAAAGACGTTGTAAACAGAGTATTGCCTTTTTTTCCTCTTTCCCCTTCTGGCTGGCCCCTTTTTCCCACAATATGCTGCAGGCTTCCCCTGAGGCTGAACAAGCGCAGTGCACAGTTACCCACTGGAGGGGCAAGGCTCACTAGAAGGAAAGGGACACAGTAAAGAGCTGGAATTAAAACTCCTATGAAATGGTCACATTTCCACAAAAATAAGCCAGATTTTTATGAAGGCAAAACCTTCTTTTCCTGGTAAGAAATTTCCCTTTGACCATGTTGTATTTTCTTTTCTCTTTGTACCAGTGCCATCTGGAAATCCAGGTTTGAGAGGGAAAAAAAAGAAAAGGGTGCTCAAAGACACAAAGCTTCATAAAATATTACTTAATTCCAGACTTTCAATGCAATTTCACCAACAGCTTGCTGCAACACAGATAGCAAAACCCTCATATCAGTGCTGGCTTTAGTTAGTCAAAGAGGAAAGGTTTTTTCATATTCTCAGGTGCCAGATCTGAATGAACTACCCAGCCAGATTACTTTAAAATTTTGCTTCAAACCTGAAATCTACCTAAAAGAAAAACTTCTGTTAAGCTCTACAAATCCACAATTAGTGACTTCTTTCACATCATTCTCCTCCCTTCCTACTCTAGGCTGGAAATGGGAATATCAAAATAATCCCAAGGAAGGATATTTGAACGTTATTCCTCAACAGAACAAAATCCAGCCTGATTTCAGCAGTGAGAAACTAAGAGCGAAAACTAGAAAAGCTAAGTAAAAAGCAAGGTGGCTTATGTCAAAGAAACGTTACAACTTTTAGGATGTTCATGATTCCCAACACACAGCTTCTAAAATCAAAAGAGACTGTTATAGCTTTCCAGATTGACACACATGCAAAAAAAAAACTATGGATCATACACAGCAACTTGGGGTTTGTTAGAGCACATCTCATGAAAAGCAGCTGGACTTGATGTGAAGGTACAAAGTGAAAAATAATTGATTACTATTCCTTGAAGATTTGGTGGCATTACTGTATATAACAGAAAATGGTAACTCAAAAAAACAGTGATGAGTATTATTTTTTTTTAAGAATTGTAAATTTGATTAGCTAACATGGGTTAAATGGAATGCATCCTTAATTTCTGAAGAAAACGAAATATGCCAGGCTTTGCATGGCAAACTGTAAAGCACCCCCTTAGAGAGATGCCTGTGCCATGTTACTCACTTACTACAAACACATTTTAAATCTAGAAATATAGATGACAATTATTCTCAAAAACATTCTGTGTACCACACTAATAACAGATAACCTCCTCAGGCTTTGGATTTGGACCTGAATCTGCAGAGGTTGCTCAAGACTTTTGAGGGATCTAGAGGCAGACAAACCAACTTCCACAATTTTTCCTCCCTCTTTCTTCTCCTGCGTGTACATATGCACTTATAAATCTTTTATTTTAAAGGCATTGGAAAGGGAAGAGATGAGTACTTAGTAATAAGGAAAATTATGTGTGTTAGAGACAGCTTAAGTATATGCACTGCTGCTGTGTGCGCCTGTGGGTGTAGGTTCGCAGGACATGACTACTGTCTTCTGAGCCATTTTGTTGCCTTTCTAGAGAGAGATGAGGACAGTTTGTTTGGAAGTTAGTAGAACATAGAGTATTTTTAAAACAGTGAACAGCTCCAAGAAATGCAGACAAGGGAGATAATCCCTGCTGAGAAGTTAGGGCGTTGGGCTGGTTGGACAGGGGTGAGGGCGGCAGGTTCTAGCTGATTTATTTTGCAAAGCACTTTCCAAATAGTGTTAGAGTCTCTCTGAAAGAGTATTCAGAGAGATTATGTTTGTGTTGTGAAATACCAAGCAGTTTTAATATGTTTAATTTAAAATGTTTTTTTAATAATTTAAAAAAAACCCAAAACCAAACAAAAACCAAAGAAGCCCACACAAGATAGCACTGAGAGAAATCAAAATAAATCATGATGTGGGACCATGCTGATTCCCACACATGCAGGATTTATTTTGAGATCCCTGCTGCCCATGCAAAATCTGCACATAATGGGGTGAACAATTTGGTCAGGCAGTGGGTACCAGATGGAATGGGTGCTCATTTGCCTGGTCAGCTTCACAGCTGCTTGCTGAAAGTGAAAAGTAGCAACTAGGGTATCAGGGCTCAGTTATTGCCTTGGTTAAACACAGTGCTGAGGGTTCTTTCATGAAAGATTCCTAGCCTTGAACTCTCTTTTCTCCCCACCTACCAGATCACAGCTTCCCCTACCACTGCTCCTACTCCAATGCACGCTGCACCTCTGTCCTCTTCTCCCCTGGCTCCTCCCAGCTCTGCTCACTCTCCTTCTGCATCCCTCAGCACCTACACTCGGTTGCTTGTTTCTTTCCTGTTCTTCTTGTGCTGACTCAGCCTGCCTTCAGTCCTGTCCTTCATTTCAGTTGTTCCACATCCTTTCAACTGCACGTTCTTCACCCCAAGTTTCCAGTCAGGCTCACTCCTCCACAACTTCAGCAGGAGAAGCACTGAAGAAACAGCCTCCTGCTTTCCACTCCACAGCAGAGCACCACACCAGTGTCACCTGGAGAGACACCTGCAAGAAAGTCATGCTCTGCCCTGGCAGCTCCAGAAGCCAGCATGCATGTTGCCAGGTGAATTTTCTGGATAGTCTATCCAAAAGGATCTAAAACATCTGTTGGTTGATTCAAACAAAGATGTTTGGACGGCTGAGGGCAGACAGGCAAGCACTGGGTAGGTATTTCACAGGAAGGTGATAACTGAGAGACCCTCCAGCCTGCTAAATTTTGTCTCTGATCCACAGCACTAGTGGATAGCAGTGTTTCTCCATGAGACAGCTGGAGAATCTTTTCTAATACAAGCAAAACAACTCTCATTTTCTTCATCAAATTTCATTAATTAAAATTACCAAGATTTTGGAGCAGGTTTTGTGGGTTTTTCCTTGGTTTTTTTTTTTCTTTTGTTACTGTGCTTTTAAAAAGCAGGTAGAGGAAGCAGATTTCCCTCACCCCACGTAGGATAACTATCCAGTGCTGGGTTAGTTAATTCAAAATCCAGAACAGCTCATGTTGGCGTTAAGAAAGTTAAAATAAAATCCTACATCAGAAATGGTTTAGTAAACTTTGCTATAGGCAGTCCTAAGTTAATTTGCTAAGTGTTAACTCAAATACAGGCAGCTTTAAGTTCCACTTACAGCACAGTGGGTTTTCCATCTAAATTCTGATTGAAAGTTCATTAAAAGGAACAAAATGGTTCTTTTCCACATTCGTGGGGGGTTGATTCGACCTCCAAAGCATGAATATGCATAAACCCCACTGCACTAAGGGGATTCTTGGGTATCAAAACCAACAGCATGCAAGCATGAACAAAATATCTTTAAGAAATCTTAGTATTTTGACTTTATTGTTCAGTAGTCTCAGACTTTACTATATCAACAATAATAAATCCAGCCAATCACTGTATTTTATTAACTACTTTTGATGCTCTGCAGGACACCTAAAAGCCTAGGTGGCTCTAGAGTCAGTTTATAAACTCCATGAAAACAGATGCTGAAGAGTTAATTTTGAAGAAATAGCAGCTATAACTCTAACATCCAGCCTTAAGCCTTATCTTAAAACATATTTTGAGTGTCCACTGCACAATTCTGTTTCTTTGATTAAATTAGAATACAAGGGGAAACTAACCAGAAACATAGAATTTAATGAACTGTTGCTTCTTTCAGGCAATCCTTACAGCCTTACCCTCAGAAGTCAACCTATATTCACGGACTCTTGCTGGGCCCTGAAGTAAAAATGAAAGTCTATTTGACCTCAAACAAAAGTATGAGTAGGTTTTAAACTCATAAACACACACCAAAAGCACTGGTAAGTCAGACAGCTGGGGAAGGGGTAAGGGCTGAGGCCAGAGGAGGGTGCAGAGGACAAGAAATCAAAGTGGAAAATGGACACAATAAAACACTTGCTGCCCAGCAGAGCTGCTGCGGTGCATGCAAGGACACAGCAGGGACTCAAGCCACAGCCCTGCTCTAGCTTTCTGCTCCACAGTGCCCTCATTTAAAGACACAGAAAGTGAACAGAGAGTGAGGACTCAATAGTAGAGACCACTGTAAATATGGACAGTCACTTGAGTGAGCAAAGGCTTGAGTAAAATCAGGGGCTCAGTTGATATCAAGTTGGAAACCTACAGACTGCATATTACTGTATTATGAAATTACTCTAGAATAGTTCTGATTATGTTTGATACTAAAAGTTAAACCAATAAAAGCAATCTGGGAGAGCAAGGAAACTCTATCAAAGCCTCTCAGTAACTTATTAAAAATATTTGCTTATAGTTCCCTTTAAAATATTTCTGTTTAAAGCCAATCAGAAGAACAAAAACCACAGTTTAATGTAAGTCAGCAGCAGTGAATTGCAGGAAAGGGTTCTGCCTGCCAATCAAATCCTCTGCACCAACAGCTCTTGTGTCACAGCAGCACATCAAGACTCCTACTGAGGTCAGTGTCCGTTCGGTACAGGCTTGCACAGCCCGTCACTGCCCCAACAGGCTTCCACCCTAAGCAGACACAAGAGGCAAAGGTGTAGTTATAGAAGGAGCTGTACGCAGGAGGTTTGCTCAAAGCCAATATCCACTCATGGGAGGGAGGAACTGAACTGGCACAGGGCTATCTCCTTCCAGTCACCTCTACCAATACAGGTTCATCTTAGTTGAGTCTGGCTGGCAAAGGTGATGACAGTGAAAAGAACTCCAAGTGAATGTGGTTCTTTTTTTCATGGCTACCTAGAGACTCTGCAGTGCTGCAAGTCATCCTCCGCTGACCCAAATCCACCTGCTATTCATGCTCCAATGCACACAGTATGTTTCTGCAGAGTTTGAAAAGTGAGAATGGCTGCTGAGGCTTGAGCTCTTTATTAAAGGAGTAACATAAATAAAAACATACCATTGCTATGTACCAGCTTTGGTTTTCACCCTTATTTAATTGCCCAACACAACTAAGCACGTTATCAGTCGTTTAGAGTTCCAGTCCAACAAAATACTAAGGCAAACCTGAGAAATGATGAGTGGAGTTGCAAACACCACAGAAGTCTTTAAGGTGTGCTTTACCTTCTACTGTCTCTCATTCAGTACTGCTTGGAAATGCTCAGTTCAACAGGCTCTGCCAAAGTCAAACTCCCGAAGCTCTGAGTATCATGAGGGGTAGGAAACAATTTGACATAATCTCAAAATTACTTCCACAAATCCTTTGAATACAGAAAATCATCTGTAGAGAAAATGTAAGATGAGGGTGACAGGACTAGAGATTTTATGGTTTTTATGAAATTGTGACAGAGTGCTAAGCAGAACATTTGTTCTCCTTTATTTCCTGAATCTTCTGACAGTGACTGCTAGCCAAGTATTTGATCCTGAGCCAGCATGGCAAACTGGCTAGTTTCAGTACTAAGTCTGAAATTGGATCCCTCAATCCTATTTTATTTAAATGGGAACTAGGACACGTGACTTCAGTCAGTAAAGTGACACAGGCAACTATAAAATGAATCTAAAAATCAAAGAAGGTGCAGGTCCATACCAGCTCTGTAACATATGAATCTCCTCAAACAAAAATACCCTGAACAACTGTCCCTGTCCTGTGAAAACTCCCTAGGATTAAAAGTCCACTTTATGTATTTTACATCATGATACAATCAGCTTTTTATGAAGATAGTGATTCACAAAGCACACAAAATCAACATGTCGTGGAAGTTAAAAGAATGAGATATGATGGAAATGTACAAATGGCTGCATGACACACAAGGGTGCTGACTTGCTGCCAGTGAGTCACACAAACATAAAAAATGCTAATAACTGAGGCGAGGAAAAAAAGAAAGCAGCACACAAGCTGACGAAGGGACATCTCTCTAAGCAAGCTCTGACAATTCTTTCACCGAGTGGTGGCTGGCAGAACTTCAGTCTGAATTGAACGCTTATGAGACAACACAAAACCCCCAAATCTCTTGGGTCTGGTGTAGCCTTTGGTTTTGGCCCATCTCTTTCAGAATTTCCTTGCAGAGATTTCCCCCCTCACAGGTTGTACTTTCTATAACATCTCTTTCTAATTACTTGAATGACCAGACACATTAAATCTATTTTTACATAAAAGAAATTAAGTCTTCCAAGTGTTTTTTGTTGTAATAAGTGTTTCCCCATGACAAATTTTCATTGTTCTATTAAAAGAAACAAAACAAAACCCCTACGCTTTGTTTAGGCAAGCCTAGAACAGAGTCTAGTGATTTCAAAACTTAAAAGTACCACCAATGGTTCTTGTTCTTTTGTCTGAGCTAAATTTCAGTGCTGACAGGTAACACAGTGTTGCTGCAATTATAATTAATAGGAAGTACTGTTGGACAAGGAAGATTATCTCTGGTGGTCAGGGGATGTGGGGGCAGGGGTGTAGCAGTGCTGTGAAGAATAAAAAAGAAAAAAAAACAAACCAAGAAAAACTCAGAAAGACAAAACCCCAACAAAACCCCAAGACCAGAAAATGCACAAAAATTTGGACAGCAACTTCCATGGAACAAAACAGCAACATTTCTGGATCAAATACTGTTGAGGGTTTTTTTTTTTTACCCCTGTAAATTTTACCTCATTTTCTAGGTGACATACACCTTTACCCCCCTTTTATTTTTTTTAAATTTTGGCAGGAAAATATTATTTTTTTTCAAACAGTCCTTCCATTTTTCAACCATCTCTGCCTCTTTCAAGAAATGCCCAACACCTGCAGAGACATATACTGGAGCATCTGATTTTCGCAGCTGAGAGTAACTTTGACAAAAAGGTTATTTTGTAGCTCAGAGTAAAGAAAATACGCTGTCAAGACAAACTACAGCTGTTTAAATCATTCCTCTGTGAAGCAAGGGCTTCCCACAGGGAGAAGTCCCAGGAGTGTATTTTTGCATCTGCAAATGCCTGAGCTGCTCCTCTGCCCAGCACAGCGTGGAGAAAACTGAGAAGATGAAGTCGTACTTCCACAGCTGTGGTTTGGGTTATTTGTTGTCACTGGGTTTTGAACAAATCCTTCAGAGGAAGACAGAACATTTCTCCCCCCCCTCCTCAGTCTCAAGAAGCCCAACTAAAATCAGTGTGGCTGTTTGAGCAGTACTAAGTGTTAAACAGAGCGCATACTCTCTGGCTCTCAGTGGGTTTCTGATGTTGACCCCCATGTGCATATTGCAACCATATGGATGTAAGGAGAGCTCATAGCAACACTAAGAAAACACTTAGGGATATTCCACATGACTTAGGTGCTCAGATAGAGGACACTTTTGGGAGATACCTATGGCTCTGGGTGAAATGCAATTCAGAAATGCACCAAATTGACCCAGAGTTGCTACTGACAGCAGATAGTGTAGGGTAGTGATTGCTTCTGCACATCCATACTCATGACACAGATTTATGCCAGGCTGTGCTCTCTAGACTCTGGAGATATAAGGTTGTGCCATCATCTCCATCAGAGCAGTCTCAGAACAAAAATCAGACCTAAACATCTATATTTGTCCCCCACCCCCCAAAAAAAAAGAGAGAAATCAAAAGTAATAAGCTGTATTTTTCTTTTCAGGCAGGGCCAAGCTGTACAGAGCTTACACCAGGAAAGTAGGCCCATACAAATGCATAGGTAGAAAAGAGAAATTCACTCAGAAATAAGGAGTTATGGGTAAATTAAAAAAAGAAAACAGCTTTAAGTCTGTCATTTTAAACAAAGAGGTGCTAAGGCCCATAATAGTAAAACAAGGGGCTCTGAGGCAGCAGCCTGAAATTCAAAAGTTTCTGTGGGAGTACAGCCTGAGCTCTTTGCTCTTGATGGCTCCACTTGAGGAGCATATGTTCAGGTGTTCACTGCGATTTAGGAGAGCCCCTTCCCCCAAATGCCAGGGGGCATCTCCTGACAGCACAGATGATAAAAAAAACCCAAAAAGCAAATAAAAATCCCCTCAATGTTCACACCCCACCCCCCAAAACTATACTCTTGCTATATGCAGAAATTACTGTGACCCCCTACTCACCCTCAGGGAAACAAATAGGATCTGTAGGTAGGCATTGGATTTAGCCATGCAGGGATGCAAGGACACACTGTGCACCACAGCCTGCACTCACCCAGAGCTGTGCTCATCGGGATTTGTTTTACAAGTCACTGATGCAGACTAGGGGCTCTGCCTGTCTTGACACATCAGCTCTTTGCTTTCAGTACTGGCTCTCCCAGACACCACATCTGCTTGTGTCGCAGTAGCCTCTGCAAAGAGCTCTGGAGAGCTGTGGTCATCAGGGATGGATGGAGACTGGTGGTTCTGCACACTCTATCCTGCCTTGACCCTGGGGTCTAGTGGACCACGAGCTCTTAAGGACTGAGCTGAAAACGCCGAAGCAAGATTTGTTAATGCAGCTCTTCAGGGAAGTGCTGGATTAGCTCAGATTAACAGCTGACCTTGTGGTTGCACAAAATGAACTATGTCAAATGGTCCTGTTGGTGTAAAGCAGATGTAATACCACATGACTTCAGCTTCAGGCACACCTAGGAATAAATCAAGGTGGATTCTGCTAAGATTAAAGGAGGATAAAAAACCAAACCAAACGACCCACCAAAAAAAAGGATTTTCTATACTTCCAAACATGTTCTGTATGATATTACTTAGCCCAATGATATTTGAAAATAAAACAATACAGCAATTTCAGCATGGGAAGCAAGACAGAGCTCACCACTTAAAACTAGGGGAAACAATTTTCCTTTGCCTCTCTGTTCAGTTACATGACTCAGGGAACACCATATGAGCCTCCAGGAACAGCGATCAGCTATAGTCACTCAAAGAGATACTGAAGATAGCCTAATCATTTTCCATTTAAATAAAAAATGCTTTCACGTAATACAATTAGTCTTTGCATTTTGATAACATGCTTCCCTTCAGATTTAGATCTTCTATCAACTTAAATGAACCCAACTGCCAATTAAACAGCTAGCATAGAGACGTTCATCAGCCAGCAAGAATAAATATGAGAAAATTAGCCACCAGGAAGAAGGAAAGATGGGACAGGTAATGTTTTCAAAACAAACATATATTAGATTAATTTAGATTGAGATGTGGTCAACATCCCCTTTAGATATTACACATGGAAACATTAATATGTGGAGAATATGACTCCACAGTTCAATGATAACAGACATTGCTTACCACAGGCAAACTTCACACAAGAAAGAGCTAACTGACAAAAATACATGAAGAATAATTTTTCTACGGTGACTAGATAAAATGGCAAAGGCAGCTAGATACTCTGTCCAGTCAGTGAAGGTAAAATCGAGTGACTTAAGCATTCCTTCAGAGAAGAGCCCTTCCATTCTACTGACAGATTTGCTAGACAGATCAGTCACAGGGAGCTCCCCAGTTGCTGACCACTACCAAGATTTCCACTCCTGAGCAACCTCATAAACCTTGAGAAACCACAGCCTCCAGTTCCTCTACAGTTTGTACTTTAGATCTGCCACTGTCTGGTTTTAGGTTGAGATGCAGAACTGAAATATAGCAATACCACTCATGCATGATGTGTTGTCAAAGGGCAGAAGATAGGCACCCATCTTCAGCAGCAGCAGCACTGCTGCAGCATCCAGCACTAGGAAAAGTAAGAACCTGGTGTGTGTTTGCCAGACCCAAGTGGCAGGGCCTTATGGGAACATATTGAAGTGGTTCTAGCCCTTCTGGAGAGAGATTCCTCCCTGTGAAAAGGATGCACACCCTCCAGTAGGAAATTCTCTTACTGATCACACCAGAATCAAACCTATTCCTGCTTTTCAGCACTTCCATTCAGCTACTAGATGAGATATGCAGACAGACTCCACTGCCAGCATACACAACATCGTTCTTCTGTTCCTTCAACACAATATGATTTCCTGCTAATGTTAATTGTTTAGATAAGATCAGTTTGTGGATGAAGAACAGTCAAAATATGAGGAATACAGAAATAAAAAGATTCTGTCCTTGCTTGTTCAGTCTGCACTTCATGCCAATGGGATAGATCAGTGATGAATCTGGGAGAGGCTCTAGAGATTTCAGCTCATCCTAGATGATGATTTAGACTTGATCACACATACTTTACAGTATGTTTATACACATTACCTGGCACAGTACTGTGATAGAATCATAAGGTGCTAGAAACAAATTAAGGGCTAATTAGCATGGGGAACAATGCCAGCATCAACACGGCAGTTGTTAACCACCCAGGAGACAGGTTAAACAGCAATAATCCAATAATCCTGTATTGCTATCTCACATCTGTGATAGTTTTGGCACTTGCAAAGCACTAAAAAAAAAAAAATATCAAAGGGAAAAGAATGCTCAACAGTCTGAGCAAGACAAAGTCTGCATATCTGTCTGTTAAAATAAATCGTTAGATGAAACTATTTTTCTACTCCTTCAAAACTGTAGATTTTGAATTTGGTTTTTGCCTTTCAAATCAACTGTTTTCAGAAGAATGTGTTTTATGTTTCCAAAGTAACAGCCATCCCCTGTATGGGTATGGAAGAGGAAATGGAGAGCATTATTAATGCTGCTCAATTCAGAATCTAGATATTTGTCTGAAAAAAATAATAGTACTTTGATTGAGAAAAGATTTATGAACAAGCAAATCAAATGACACAGAAGCTGCCTAGAAATGTACGCTGCAGCATTTTATATTGCAGCATTCTGAGCTGCCTACGAGCTCTGTACATTTGGGTGATTTTCATTGAAATTCAGCACACTACATTGCAGGCAGGGAAGCCAGCCAATGATTTTATTTTTAAGTTGCAGCAGCTACATGACCCATTTATGCCTTCAACAACTAGCAACTTCTCCCTAAAAAGAAATTAAAAGAAAGAAAAAAAAACCCAGTGCAGATTTCAGCACCTGTCCTGAGTTTTGCTTTCTATCCTTGCCACACAGAGGATGTGGAAAAGCAGCAAGGACTGACTGTGGAAAAGCTATCGAGATCTGGCTGTTTTCCTTCTGCATTCTTACATTTTTAATCTCCACATGTCCAAAAAAGAAAGTGAAATACTATGAGACAATCTACTGTTAACTGCCAAATAAATTAGCTTGTGCCTATTATTTGATGAGGCCATTACAAAAAATGAGAGATTTAATCTGACAGCATCAAGATAACGATGGCATTCACCAACCCCTCCAAAACAGCAGGGTGGTGGGGGGTTTCTGTCCTTGTACCTCCCAGTTACTGCTTTGGCTGCATGTCAGTAGCTGGTCCTCTTACTGCGGTGTCGGCAGAGGTCTCAGGAGCCCATTATTTATATAACACTACAGTGGAAGAGAACAGGCTGTTCTTTAGGCTTCCTATGGCTCACACTGCCAGGAAGAATTCCACTCACTGCCCACAGGAAAGAAGAAAGGTGGCTCGTCCAATTCCTCCAGCTGGGATGGGCATGGCAAAGTCAGAGAGCAAGAGGAGTAGGGATGGAAAATAGAAGAATTAAAAACTCCAAAGCAGCGATAGAGCTAACAGAAGTGACAGGCTGTGCTATGTGGAAGTATGGCTTGCTATGCACATCAGTGAGGAAAGCAAATGTGTTCCTTGGACATCTCTGGCACAAAATACCTGTATAGAGCAGTTTGACTCATCATGACTGCCCACTGGAGTCCTTCAGCACATACACTTAACGTAACTCAAATTATTAAAACCAATATTAGTCATGTCAAAGATTTAAACACACTCCCTTTATAATAAGGCAGACAAAAAAATTGTTTTTATAGTTACTACATTCATTATACATGGATTATTTTTTTTTAAACTGAAAACTGGGACTCCAAGTGTTTGTAGCTGCAGGAAGAAAAGTTCACAAAGGTTTTTGCAGAAGTGCAGGTATCTCTTTTTCTACTGCTTCAAGATAGAAATCTCCAGAGTTTAAATTTTTGCATCTGCCAAGTTAAATACTTACATCTGATTATTTAACACTGCAATAGAGGAGTACTCCAGGCTACCTACACAAGAAAAGCGGACCCTTGTATCATGATTTACAAGGAGTTAACCAGATACACAGTAAAACTCTTGCTGCACCAAAGGGTGAAACTGCTTGTGGCTGTTCATGCACAGTCTAAAACCCCAGAGGACACCCAAGATCAGTAAACGGGCATGAATGTAAGACTATCTTAGCAGAAATTAAAGTTACAGATTACCCCAAAACTAAGGATTTGGGACAGGGTTCTTGCTGTATGCTGCTTGCGTTTGCCCTCTGTTGCACATAAAGTATCCTCACTTTAATTCTATTAGCTGCACAAGTACAGATGGAAAGGGAAGAGCCAGGCCTGCGTCAAAAAATTATCAGATTGTTTTTGGGTAGATTAACAAACGAGTACTTATTTGGTTTTACACTGTAATTCTTAGAGATTATTTGGACTAAATTTGAGATTAACACTTCACAATGGCTGCTTCTCTTGACTAGAGCTCCAAGCAAAAAACCATTTATGTACATACATGCACCTATATGAAAGCATACTAAAACAAAAATTAGGAAGGCCATTGCAGTGGATCACTTCCCAGGAATCCATTTGGCTGATGTTGTGAAAAATGACAGGGCAAGATGAAACAAGGCTAAAGTAAAGAAGTTCAATTGAACTCTTCTAACTGAAAAGAATCTGAATTAATTCACTTGTTACTTCTTGGCAGCTGATTTGGATCTCTACCATTAATTCCTATCATTTAAACAACCAGACTCTTTGTTTGATTCCAAAAGGGAATTTTCTTAAAGAATTTCTTTCTTAAATAATAGTAAAACATCTCATGCAACCTCACAAATTTCCCTATTTCCTGATACAAATCTCAGAGACTCAGTGTTCAGCCTCTATCCTATCTCTAAGGGCAGTCTTATGTTCAGAGACCTTCTGGTGGTCCACACTCTACAAGTCACAGCTGTGAAGTCACTTACTGCCTCAAATATTGCTACATATAAAATGAAAACCGCCTATGTGGTATTTCCCTTTCTATGAGACTTTTCCAGCAACTTTCTGCAGCGTTTGCCACTGGAATTGTTAAGAGGCAGCCTTCCTAGGAGCAACAATACACATGCACGATGGGTGTCTGAGCATTCAGATAGACTGAACATCACTTGAAGCAGTTCCCTAAAAAGATTAAGGGACAAAGATCAGTACAACAGGGCTTGGACTAATAATAGTCCATTCACTGCTGGGATGAAGCGAGTCAGATCTTCAGAGAGCTCTAACAATTTTTTCAGGCTTTCTATACTGCTGAATGTCTTTCACAAAGTCAGAATAATGCAAGGAGGAAAAGGAGGACACTGACTTTGGATTCAAGATAGGAATTACCAAAGTCCCTAAATACAGACAAAACACCTTAATCACTTTAAAGAAGAAACTGTAGCATTCATGTGTCTAAATTCACAGGGTCACTGACAAAGAGGAGTATTTTAGAAAATTTTACTTGAAAAGCTTAGTTTAATCTCTGTAGAAAGCAAAAGAAGTGTAGGGAACCTGTTGTAAGAAATAAAGACTGGAGAATACTTAACAGCCATTTCTACAACAAATCAATGGGCCAGAAATCCTAGTCATTTATTCTGTGATTGACTATGAGTTTTTGTGTTCCTGGGGTTGCAAGCCAAGGAATTTTGGGGTCTCTGTACATTGCAGCCAGAACAAAGAATCCCCTCTGTGTTTCTAAGAGAGCTTGCTCCTTTTATTTGCTGTTTTGAGATGGAAGAACACAAGGAAAGCTAGTGACAAACTGTGGCACAAATTATTTTGGTAAATTGTCTCAAGCAAAAAAAACATCCTTGCTTTGGCTGGCTAAGCCTGGAAATCTCTCGGTCAACTATTGGATCAGGCACACTAAGGAGTCCTGTGGATGGCAAAACAAAGACAATTCTGTGCCCTGTGATCTCTGACTATTCCTTCTGTTCTTGTACAGTTCTGCTCCCCACAAGTTCCTTGCTTGACTTCCAGCAGAATTATAGCAAGATTTCCCATTAACTTCAAATATACCTATGAAATATCATTTCTAAAAAAAAATTCTCATAATTGCTATATAACTTAAGGCAGCTGCTAAATATTCACCCTTATCAATTAACCTTAATTCAATGAGCCCACTTCAAGTGTCTAAACACTCAGAATACAGAGCACCAGCTCTTTTCCTCAAAAACCTGGCAGTAATCCTGTTTTCACCATAACCTGGGGTGATCAAGTAACATTTCATTGTAAGCTGTGCCAAAACACACTGAAAAGAGAAGAGATCACAAAGCAATAATCTCAAATTAATTCAGTCAAGTTTCTGTAGTGAAATTAGTTTAGTTAATGATTACTTTAATCTTATCTATCGTTCCCTTCATGTTAAACATTTACTTGCTCTGTGCTACTAAAACAAGAACAAGGGCTTTGGTATTTTGTTTTACCTTTTCTTTTCTTAGTGTAAAACTTCCGTATTTTCATTATGAGAACTCATCAGTAACAAAAGTACATTTTATTTCCGAGAATGCTTTCATTTAGCGAGCAGATTATACACTATAGTGTTAAATTCTGAAAGCTGGTTGAACAGTTTACCTCTATTGATTCTGCCCTTAAGATTCCCACTTTAAATTAACCAAGCTGATGGAATCAGACATCCAGATAAAATGTCAAGACACCTCCTGTCTCTTTTTTTGTAAAGAAATTCTGCTGACACAATACACAAGACATCCAAGCATTGGATCAGTGGTAGGACACCCTGGGACCACTGGCAAAGAAGTTCAGATAGAGAAAACGTGCAAGAAATTGGAAAGAGTGCTGCTGTGAGCTGTAAGAGAACCGATGAAAAGCAGCAGGGACAGCCTGTCAGCAAGCCAAGAGGCTGGGAGTACATAGGATGCCCACTGACCACTGAACAGCCAACACCTTCCCATTCACACTAAGCTCAGGACAAGTCTGTGCAGAGCTCCAAGCTCACATCAAGTAATCAAAATATATCAGAACCAAGAGGACTGCCTAGGTGTGAACTGACAGTAATAAAACAACTAGCTTAGCTCTAGGCCAGCCACAGAAGTGCAGAAACACTCCTGCTGCTGAGTCACAGCAACAGGGAGTTGTGAGTAGGTGTGAAGCAGTTAGAAAACCACAAGCCTACCACAGGATGATGATTTTCAGAGGTGACTAATGATTTTTGCTATAAAACAGTTTGTAAGTGACCAGTGCAAAAATCTAAATGCTGCCATTTCTTTTAAAAAGATAATGCTTTGGAGATCAGATCCCTTCAGCTGTGACTGAAAAAAATCACAGTCACTTCACCTGAGAAATACAGGCAGTCAAGATGACTCAGCATGAGATCTCTTAACCAGACTTACAGCTCCAGACCGGCTACTTTCTTTGTAATAAATATGCAAATTTAAGCACTGAACCACAGTAACAAGTACCTATTGGAAAGATCCACTTTAAAACAGAGAGCAAATGATGGGTTACATGGAGGGGATTTGCCATGACAATGCCTTGTAGTGAGATACTGCTTGCTGCACATCGTGTGGCACTGCTCCACTTTCACATGACAGAAGCATTGCACGCCCATGTAACTTTGTATTCTGAATGCCCTGACACTCCTGGCTGTGCAATTCAAATAAGTACCAACAGGGAAGCATGAAAAAAGAGGTTTCTCAATTTCTCCAAGTACACAGACCACATCCCTGGCTTTTTACTGCTGGAGATCACTCCCACTAATCTCATGGAACAGAAAGTTACTCCCCCCAGCTCTCCACCCACTGCCAAAATTAAGACAGACCAACAAGTGAATCTAGTAAATACTAGAAAATAAAATAATTGCATCAGAACATTTTCAAACATAGTCCAGGATGTATTTGCTTGCATGAGGAAATTAAGTTTAAAGCTTTTTCTTAAAAATGGAAAGACACAGTCACAGCCAGCTATGAAGGGACAACTGATGTGCTTGGTGAAAGTTGCTCTATATATTGCATTAAAAAAATAACCTGTTAGATATTAATTTTAAATATAAAACTTACTGTACACACTGAAAGATATAGTGTCTGGCACCCCAAAGCAATACCCTAGCTTGACTTTAAAAAAAAGAAAGACAACATGGAATTCATACCCCACTCAGTTATTATGGAAAGAGCTATTTGCATTCCACTGGTGAAGTGGAAAATTCAAACCAATCTGGATTTCTAATTTTTCTACCTTTAAAGCCACAGAAGAAAAATAGTTTTTTAGACAAATCTCAAAAGAACGGTAGCATATGGATACACTGTGCATGACTTCATATATTGCTTTTACCCACTGAAATGGGAAAAAAAAGACTAGACATCTCATAAAATGCTTTTCAGCCATCAGGACTTGTTTGAGACGAGATTTGTTGAAACATATGGCATAACAGTACCTCCTAAACAGAGGTATTTATTAAAGAAAACAGTTATAAATATAGATCCAAATAAACAGCTTTCAATGTGGAAAAAACCTCCAGCTTTAGCTCCTTTGTTTACCCAGGCTAGCTCTTCCTTAGAACACTGTGTATAGATAGCTAATGGCTGAATGCAGATCGTTACAGAGCACCATTATTGTTAGCTCAAAACTTGACTTTACATGTTCCTTTGTTGCTATCTGCTTTGTCCCCCTTTTCCAGACATGGCATGCAGCCACAGTTAGCAACTCCAACTGGTTCACACACACCTACTATACAACTGACTGAAATATTACAAATTAGCTGCTGAAATCCTCAATCTATAGCACAGCATTGTTTTACTGTTGGTCATCACCAATTTGTATTAAAAGGCAGCAGGTTAATTGCTGCAGTTCAGCAATGAAAGCAGGACAGGCCAGATCACTGTGGGGTTTGACCTCTTTGGTCTTGTTATTCCCACCCACCAGCCAGAACCAAAACATAGAGAGAATCCAAGATCAACAGTTTGTTCTTTAAAAGATTTGCCACCAGTCTTGCACATTTCACTTGTCAGTTTTGTGAACCAGCATCAGGAACACTGCAGCATTTCACTGGTGTGTTGGGGTGGGAGACAAATGCTGCTAAGGCATGAGCTGCTCTAGAAACATATGTCCAACACCAAGAGAAATGTAAAATGTACATTTCCAACCCAACTTTATCACCATTCCAAATTTTGCAAGCATTTTCTGCAAATTAAACCAAAGGATTGGGAGTGTCTGCCTTATCACAGCAGCCTGACTGCAGTCCCATGACAGCCTTGCAGCAAGCCAGAGTAATTGATGACTTAGTCTTATCATAGCAACCTATATTTTTTTATTTATTTATTTTGATAAAATAAGATTGTGTTTAGAAGGATTGGACACCTGCCACTTTTTCTGTCCTTCACTTATTGACTATCTGCAGCTGACAAAAGTGTTAAAGTATACAAATAGCAGAGTGAAGAAAAGCAGCAAGAACAGGGAAGCAAATCTTTGCTTTGATTTGCATAGTTGCTCCAGACAAAAACTCAGCAAAAGGCACAGATTTACTCTCTCTTATGCTTGTTTCCCTAGTTCAACAATTTGCCTAAAAGCTACTTCTAGAGGAATGGAGTTTCTCATCTTCGGTATCAAGGGCACCTCGAAGGTTTCAACTTTTAATGCAACATAAACTTCAGTAACAGCTTCACACAAAACCTCAAATATCTGGATCAAAAGAATGGTCTTTCATTTATAAGGATGTAAAGCAGAAAATCTCAGTCCCTCTGTAGACATGGTATGAGTTTAAGAATCATGAAACAAAATACCTCTTCTCACATAAGGTGTAACCTACAGCATCTTAAATTGGGCCTCCTCTTCTATTCCATCTGGAAGCTGCACCTCTCTACACTTGCTCTGTTGTAAGGATTATCTAAGAAGTGAGCTTGACTCTACCCTTTATTTTATATGCAGACAGTTTTGACTGAAGAATATTTTTTTTGTTTGCTTTTTCAAATAAAACCAGGAAATACACATAGGTGTTTTCCTCTGAAAAGACTCAACTTGCTAGTTAAGGCATTCCCATGGACTATGGGATGCTGCCACACAGCACGAGAATTTTAATTAGATTCCCTAGTGAACGACCTAACCAGTAGAATTTTGACTACGCGCAACTGGGTCTTTCCTAACTTCCTTCAATTCTATTAAAAAAAGGCAAATAGGACTTATTTTACTGTATTTATTATCACAACAGGAAATAAGTCTAAAGTGCCCATTGTATGTTAAAAGATGTGTTACATTCACCTTGTGGTCTCTTACTCCTAGCACTTACCTTATGAATAATTCAAGGCTGCTTCTGCCACAGAGGACCATCCTCCACCATGGGTGCTTTGTTCAGCCTACACTGTGCTTTGCAGGTGTATTTTTTAATCTGTGTTTTGCATGCTTACAACAACTTAGTGCATTGGTTTACTCAGAGCAATGTGACCATTTTAGACATCAGGAACTTAAGTCATCTTAAATACTTGCCAATACGGAACAGCTAACCTGTCTGGAGTACATTTACTACAAAGTAAGTTCCCTAAGCAACTTCACCTGTAAATCTTTTGTATTCTTCTATCTTTTGTATTATGACTGCTATCTGATAACAGCTCTGAGCTCTAGAAGAGATGGCATTCAATATGGGTGGGCAGAAAAGCAGAGATGCGTAGACAATTCCAGAATAGGGCAGGCACATCTTTCAAATTTCATTCCCTGCTGTCACACAATAAGCCTGTTTGGATCAAAAGCTCAGCCTTCCTGCTCTATCTCTGAAGCGGATAAGTGACCTCCATGATCTCTTGATTCTTATGACCAAAGCAGAGCCTGGAAATCTCTCACTAAAGCTTGGGGTCTGAGACAGTCCATAGAAACACTGTGTATCTTATCCTGCCATTGCAGTATTTTCACCGTGGCTTTTAGGTACCCGTGTTAGTCAGAACCAGCCCAAGCAAAGCTCAGACCTTGGACATACTCCTGTGCAGATCTGAAATCTCAATTGAGCACTTGCTTGCTTTGTCCCCTTTCTTTTGAGCTAGGTTTTTAAATACTTGCTTGAAATATGGATATACCTAAAGAAACACACATTTAGGCATAACTGATAAATAGTCCTAACAGTGTCTGTTAAAACTGACAATCCAGATGCAACCTGACCCTGAAAGTCCTTAAATTGTTGACTGCTAGAATCTAAGAGGACAGTCCAGGAGAGTTCTTGCTGTTCTTCCCTCAGCAGTTAAAGATCACTGTAGAGAATAAAGTTGTCTCTCATCTGACAGTGTGCTTACTTTGTCTCATCACCAGTTGTATCTTTTGAGGACAGGGAGCATCTTTTTGGTCTGTACCTTGTTTTGTGCTTTCCATACTCAAACAGTGCCAAGGAACAAACAAAATTCTCAAGGTGGTGGTGGGGAAATGACACTTTTCCATGCTCTTAGGACAAAGAAGAGACAAAAGTCTCTTTGACATTCCTAAGATCTGGCCCATATTTTGAATATCTCCCTTTTTAAAAATTGGAATAAAATCAGATTTACAGTTTTTCTTACCATGCAAGTCACTGTAATCCCCCCATTAAAAAAAAAAAAAAAAAAAAGCAGAAAAAAAAGCTTAAGGCATCAGACAATCAAAATAAAAATAAACATGCTAGTTTTTGAAAAGGCCAGACCCTCATCAACTCCAGCTCTTGCAAGCTAAGCTGAGTGCGCAGCACTGTGGCAACATCATCCTGGCACATTGCTTAAGGCCAAAAGAAACCAGTAAGTGTTCGTGTGAGCCCTGGGAACACAGCAGTTCTTGCACTTTCTGCCTGGCTGAAGCTGAGAATCCCTTTGGAAGGCACTCCCCTCTCCATAGTGTATTGTCACACAAACTATTCTGTTTTTATTACCTGGAAATATCAATCCAGTTCTCTATTCAGGGAGCCCTTCTACTCAATTATGATAAAATTGAGTGCTTTTCTTCCCTTCTGTACAGAAATAATCTTCTGGCCCATGGCTCCAAATCCACTCTCTCTTCTGCATTTCTTGACTGTTTTTAAAATTATTACAGCTCTGGAATTGATTTTGTGCTTTACAATTACTGCTGGGTTTGCCACTCAACTATGCCTAGACATCATTTATGCTGGCAAATATTCTTTCTCTAGAGCTATAAATATAAATAGAGATAAGTAAGAAAGACCTGCAAATTTAGCAATGGCAAGCCAGTGATGATTTGGAGGCAAAACTCATAGTAAACCCAGCAGCCTTGCCACAAGGCCTCACAGCAGAATGAAGAAATATATGATTTCCAAAGTAGGTATGCACATTTATTTTAAATTGTTTAATATCATCTGCCTGGCACCTTGCAACAACTGCTACGTATGAGCAATGCACTGTGGCAAATAAACTCCTATTTCCCAATAATACAAGTAGTCTTTCTGAGGCTGGTAGGCATATCCAAGAGATGGTTAAAAAGGGAACTATCTACAACATCTTTCACTGCACAAAACTTCAGGCAAAATGTCTGTCAGCAAAATGTAGACTCACCTCTGCTTTAAGCCAGAGGTGGAACTATTCCTAGCAAAGCCTGATGAAATGTTAAGGCTTGTTTTTTAGTTCAGTTCACACAGATGACTTTATTAGAGACCAGGCATTTCATAGTCAACAATTATGTTCCTAAAATTTTCAGATACTGCTCACAGGCACTTTAAGGAACAATCAAGACCCACTCAAAGAATTTCACCTTCCCCCCAGGAAAAAAAAATCATGTCTAATGCCCCAAAATAATTCTCTTACATTTACTATTTTAAAATGGTAAGTTCAATCACTTAATGGTGTTGTGGTTTTAAAAGAGAAAACAAAACAAAGCAAAAGCAGGGAAGACTCAGATTGAACATTAGGAAAAATTTTTTCACTGTCAGGGTGATTGGGTGTTGGAATAGGTTGCCCAGGGAGGTGGTGGAGTCACCATCCCTGGAGGTGTTCAAGATACATCTGGATGATATGGGTGATATGGGTTAGTGGTGATGTAGGTAGGCAGTTGGACTGGACGATCTTGAAGGTCTCTTCCAACTTCGATGATTCTATGAAAAGACAACTGAGTTCTTCCCTTCCTGTCCCTCTCAAAACATCACCAGATTAACAAAAATAGAGTTTAAAAGGTGGAAGGGAAAAATCAGTTATTTATAACAAGATCTAGTAACAAAATTCAGATAGTGCACTCACTGGAGCAGAGGCTGTTTGTGCTTGAAAAGCTTTTAAAATAACAGAACTTTTACTAAGATCCAAGACTCAGGGGAGAAACTAATAATTGAGGATTTCACTGACAGGTAAACAAAAAGTTTACACTTTTGTGCAGTGCCAAAGATAACTAGAATTCTTAAGCTTTTGTCTTCTGCAACAACACCAGCTCGTTAACTGTAATTTTCTTAAAATAGAATGATGTGGGCCTATACTGTTATTTTAATGAAAAAACAGAATACCACAGTAAAGTGCATTTTGATATTGTAAAACTTTTTTCTTTTCTTCTCCCAATGTAAGAACAACTCCATCTTCTCGCACCTACAGGCACTGGATGCAGACAGATATAGTCCTGGGTGAATTTACACCCATAAGTAAGAGTTTTAAGCAACTAAAACTCTTGTTTTCTACTCTAGTGTCTTTTAGAGCCAATAGCTAGGTAGGCTTTAGATTCCTACCAGTGTGCAACACCGAACACCCAGACACTAAAAACCACATTCTCCAGGTTACACAGAGTACTCACAGCATCTACTATGGAGTTTGCGGGTGCTTATGATTCTCTTTATGATGCAGGAAATTAAGTTTGCCACCTTGCCATGAGATTTTGGGCCTATATTTTGCAGCATGCAGTACATATAAAGTCATACAAGACGTGTACTTAAATCAGCACTACTTCAAGAAACTTAAGACTTTCATTCTGTGCTCCTATACATATACATTTATTATAAATTTAGCAGTCATTATGACTAAACTATGAGCACTGAAATGAACTGCCTGTTTAAACTATTTGTTGTCGTTTGCTTAAAAGGTTAATTTCACCTTGAACTTAAGAATCATAATGCAAATTGCTTAGAGCAGTTGCTTAGAAAAATTCAGCCACGCAACTGTATGTTTTTCTCAGTTAATAAATAACCCCACTGTCTTAAACACAAGCCTTGCACTAGAGAAAGAAACGTGTTGCTACTCATTGCCCACATCTCTTCATAAATTGGTTCCACGCCAACATATGTTGATCCAAATGGAGACAGTCCAGAAAGAAAGTGTTTCTCTAGTATGTAAACCAGCAAAACACAGTTAACCTTAGGAATTCTGTCATGTATTGTATCTATTCCTTCATATACACTATATTAAACATAAGCAATAATGTCATGCACAAGTTATTCTTGTACAGGAGCAAATTCTTCTCTGGCCCACGTAGAGAAAGACTGGAGGGACATCTGCTGTTTTGCATGCAGTTTAGGAGGAAGATTTTTCATTTAGCAGCCATTTTGATTAAACAGATGCAATGAAGCCTCTTAACACTTAAAAACAAGACACATATGCACTCATGCTCCTCTCAGAATGCTGTTACTCTGTTGAACACTGATATCAAGAAGTCCTTGAAAAGATTTTACATTCACAAAGACATCAAGTGCATACAGCTTTTCTTATTTGGCACTACAATATTTCAGTACTCAAAGGATTTTACACAGCAATTTTCATTACTAAAAATCTAAACTAATTTCTCTACTGCTTTGCTTTGGAGATGAATATTTTATTTGGGAAGGCCTGCACCATGCCAATAAAAAAAAGATGAGTGGATTATTCAATGCAGGGCTTGAGTATTCCACTTTCTCAATGTTTTGTATTATATACCTCTAATTAGGAACACATATAAAACAGTTTATTTCAAAGGTAAGAGACAGCAGGGACATCTTCAACCATCTTAGATACTGCCTGATTAACCATGTTTCAGCTGAGAGCAACTTTCAATTAGAAATGTTCCCAGCTGGGGAACATTAGCATATTTGAGTGGCCAGACCAAACACTTCAGTGCCTAACACTGAAAAAGCATAATTTATGAAAAAAAATTATGAAAAAAAATCATGTTTACAAGTAGAGCATCACGACAAGACAGTTCCAGACCTGATTCAGTGAAGATATCTGGGCCAAACACAAAGTATGGCAGTCAATGCAATGCTGATCAGAGAACTACATGACTCGAGTGATACAGGGACAGACAGTTTCAGGAGATGCTTTCTAGGATTGTGATTTTAAAAACACAAAACCAACTCAGGTACAAATTAAAAATCCAGTTTTCCCTTTCTCACCTCTGTTGGCTGACTCCAACACAGAAGAAAAACAGGAGGCCAGGGTTAATTCATGTAAAACCAATTGAAGAATTTGTCCTACCTTTGTCAGCTCTCAGAAGAAAGTTTTGCCTGCTTAGAAATGAAGCAATGGAAAGCAAAAAGAGAAAAAAGGCTGGCAGAGGCAGACAGCCCTGCCACACACACACATATTTAGTAGGCAAAGTAAATATAGAAAAACTTACTTTTTGGAGCCACTTCATGGATGGCAACACTCATGACAACAGCAGGGCCGTGGGTCAGTCCTCTGTCTGTATCACATACATGCTCTCATCCTCACCACTCTAAGGAGGCTTCTATGGGTGCAGGTAGGTTGTCTTTCCATCTGAAACCCAGCCAGGGAGCTCCACAAAAAGCATCTTTTGGGCCATTCCCCTTCTCAAAGATACTGGGAAGCCAAATCAGGCTTCCCAGAAAGCACCCATTTCAGGAAGCTCCTCAGTCCTTAAGCACACCTTGGAACCCTTGTTTCTGCACAGGTGAGTCCCAGTGATCTGCCTCTTGGTGCCCTGCCACACCTGCCTGGGTAACAGCCATTAGCAACCACACTTTTACACTATCCACATCCAACAGAAGCTGGGTTTTTCTTTGTCCCTGCCCATTTTTTGAGGCCTGCTCCCTCGGCTGTTTGCTCCCCAGGCCTGGCACGTGTCCCCCTCCTGAAACACTGCAGAAGCAAAGTCTCTTTTTTCCAGTATCTCCTCTGGGATTAGGCTTTGCCAACATCTCTTGTGCTCTTCCTCAGCTCTTTCCCTGACTCCAAGTTTCTTTAAAAGCAGAGCGGCTCCCACGCCCCTCAGCGAGGGCTCACAAAATGGCGCCCTGTGAGGCGGCCCAGAGGCCTCTTCCAGCAGCCCCACCACAGGGCACCGCCGGGCCCCTCAGCATAGATGGATTTAGGAAAGGGCAAAACACCACTCAGCAGTGAGGAGGGAGGGGGAGAGGTGTGAGAAATGCAGCGGGAGGAGGTTTATCATCCTGTTTTCTCCCTCTGCCCTGCTGAGGTGGGGAGGGAGCGGGAAGCTGTGTGGGCGCCCGGCAGGTGGCCACACACAACCCTCAGAGAGTCACCTGCCAAAGCACACCTGGGAGCCAACCCAGCGTACCAGAAACCCCCAGAGAAACCTGTGAGAGCACCCAAACAAGGAGTAAAAAGGGAGGGTGTAATAGTTCTGCTTCTGCCTCTCAAAGTGACAAAGTCTTTCAAGAACTGGAACTACCACAGTCCCTCTACTACCCTGAAAATCAGCCATCGCCCTCGAGGACACATCCATCAGCTGAGGATGCTGCTTAGCCCCCCCACGAGCCTTTCCCAGTCATCACTACACAACAGGGAACGCATTTTCCCCCCAAACTTCCTTTTTTTTATCCCAATACTCACCAAGTGTAACAGATCAGACTAGCAGTATCATAAGCTTTAAGGGAGAAGATAGTAAGAACAGCTTTTAAAGGTGAAAGAAAGGTGATTCAGCTTCTCTACTTGTAAAAAACCAGTGTTACAAAAAGGAAGCTATTGATAAGGAATAGTTGTTGATATTGTGGTATGCTGCCACACAAATGCACAGCAGACAACATGTAATAGTGTTAAAATAATAAGCAGTTAGTATTTAATGTGTACCTGCAGAGAGCTGATGTTGTCAGAACGGGAAATAACAAAGACACCAGTAATGGGTTTGCAGAAGCCAGGCGGTGCGCAGCTGTGGCCGTCAAGGCACATGATGAAAGTCTGAATAAAAGGTTTTCATGTACAAGCAGATCTGAAAGTTCAAGTTTATAAAGATGTCTGTAGTAAGGTATAAAAAAAAATCTGCAGGAGGTATGTCTACAAGATACTTCATCTAAATCTAGGTCAAGAATAATGGAAGTCAGGACAGTTAGTGTCCAGCCCAGTCCTGGAGCCTATTCTGTAATTAATTTTATTGCTGTCTGGACTAATGATGGTGGCTCAAAATACACTTGCTGTGACTATATTTCTGCTTCCAGCATAAAGAATAAATCTGCATATAGTTTTGAGCTTATAATGTGCATGACTAATTTATACAGTGCAAAGTATATAGACAAAACGTAATTTCTTAACTGAGAGTTTAACCTCGGTGTTAATCTGGCCAAAAAGCTATTTATTAGTAACTCATCTCTGCTGACAAGCAAGTAGAATAACTCATATTTATATTACTAGATAAAAGTGACTAAAATTCTTGAAATAAACATTGTAATGTGACTAGCAAGTGACTTGTCAAAAAGCCTGTCTGCACAGATTATAAGAATGCTGGAGGCAGTTTCTTTGCAGTAAGAACAGACTGTTTCTGCATCTTCAGAGCAGTAGTAAATGTAAATCCAGCGAAAGTTCTTCCTGTGACATTGACTGACTCATGGATATTGATTTTTCTGAGATCCAAGAGTGTAGTACTTACATGACTCACTTCACAAGACACTGCTGAAAATGTGACAAATCCTACATTTTGCTACTCAGCACAGCAAAGTAAGAGCTCAAGTAAAATTCAGAAGTTCAGGTTTTGGGTAAGGTGAATTTTTATATATGCTCTACTCTGCTTGTGATATTCCAGGCAGTATTTTTCTAATGAGATTTGACCATAATAAATACTCTCTTCCCTTACTGGGACAGATGTTAACACTGTAACAGCTGGTTAGCCTAAAAATGCCCAAACACTTCTGAAAAAAAAAATAAAATAAAAATAAATCAGTGTTATGCTACTAATACAATAAGGTTATGCTTCCGAAACTCGTCTTTTTCTACCCTGTCTTCAAGGATCAGCATCATATGAACATCTGGTCTGAAACACACGCAGTGCACAGGCTCTGGGGACATACAAGACAGAATAAGGATTGCTGAGGTGTCTGACGATGCTCATCTTGACGTCCAACCATTCCTACACAGGGCTGTAAGGTCACATTTCTCTGAGTGTGCGTACTGAAGATGTAAGGCAAGAAATTAGATTACTGTTAGCAACAGTAATATACTGTTGCCAAAATTTCAGAGAAATAGAAAATGCATCCAGGTTCAATATACAGGGAGAACAGGGGATCTTTCCCTAGCAGACTAGTTTAAAGAGTCTACATAAATCCTGGCCAAAGTTCCCTTAATGAAATTACCATATTTTAGCAAGGATTGCGTTCGAATTACCTATTTCTTTTTTCCTGTGCACCAAGTAGCTCTTCACTTTACATCTGGATCTTAGAACTCTTCACCCAGAAGTCTCCATGCCTTAAGAGTTATCTTTGTTCTCATTTTATAGATAGGAAAGCAGACAAAAAAAGACTTCACATATGGCTCAGAGTGACTCTACATATTCACAGATCAGTAGCAGAATCAGTGAAAAGCAGGTATTCTGCATTCTTTGCCAATGCCAAAACAGTAATGTTTAATGGCATGTCTACTTGAAATAGGATGCAATAATAGAAATTCTGAAGATCTCTAAATTAATCAGCATTTTCAGTTTCAAATATCAAAAGGGAACTGAAATACTAGACAAAAACTGAAATACTGAAGAGCAACTATATTAAACTGGCATCTTACTTAAATATGCTCACCTGAGTGATTACAGTATCAGCACTTCTTTTTTGCTCCTGCTAGGCCTGGAGCACTAGCACAGCTGAGAAGGTTGGAGATGAATGTTCTTACTTGTGCATTAACAGTAACATTATTAAAATTTAAATTAACAGCCTCTGAGCAACCTGTGGAAGTTAATACTCATGATTGAGGTCACAATCAGAAAGCACTTGTCTCTTAATAATACTCATGCAATGCCAATTTTTCCCACTGAACAAACTTTAAATTCCCAGGGGAGCGGGAATAAATCCATAGTGGCTTCTCAGAGGACTTACAACTCAAAACACAGGGGTGACAAGCCATCATTTTTACACCCAAGTTTTACAAGGAAACATGGGAGTTCAGCAAAGTTATTTTGATGTTGCTCTTGGATTGAAAGCCAAAATTCTATTTACATGCATTTTAAACACGTCCAAAAGTTGTATTCCTCCTACTACCCACTAAAGGTAAGGTAACATTAACCACTAAAGGTTCAGGAAGACTGTAGCACAACTGAGAACTGAACCTGAACTGCCCATAACCAGCAGTGCCAGCTGCTTATTTATCCTTTTCTGTGACATTGGGAGACAAAAAAAATATTGTTATTATAACTACTTATATATGAAACCATTTTTGGTTCAGTATAAATTAATTTTTGCCTGCTGACCAAAAATTAAATTTATTTTTTTTCACATTTTTCTAATGCACAATTTTCTTAAAACAGGGGGGAGGGGGAGAGGGGAGAGAACAGACAGTTCTAACAATGGTTTTATAGGAACTATGAACAGACCTTCAGATACCAAAAGAACACTCGCAACTACTTCTACTTAAATATTGTTTTAATTTTCACCTCACAGCTATCGTCACTAAACTCAACATTTTTGCACTGCACAGCAAAATGCTATTATAGGAAGTAAAACATTCTAATTCAACATTCCTGAGTTAGAGACTCATAATTAGATGAAGTATTACAAATATTCTTCTGTGCCTGAAGTTATACACCATGGTTGGGCTTCATTATTCCTGATGTTTCCATATGGTTCATATGGGAGGATCAAGACGTGAAAGCAGCCACCTTAGTAACCAACTTTGAACAGTCTCCATCTCAACCCTTGTAACATTCTTCCACAAATTCCCAAAGGATGTTTTATAACACTGAAGCAACCATTTCAGGTCATAAAAAGATAGAGAACTTCAAATAACTTTTCATTCTTTCCAGTGAGAAAGCGATTATTTATGCTCTTAAAATGAAAAGGACTTTGTACAAAAGGTCCGGAAAGATCTGTTTTAAATAACATATTTCAAAACTGAGTTGTACAAGACAATTCTACTGCTTATACTCAGTAAATATATTAAAAACTTAAAGAGACCAGGAAACAAATAAGTGGACTAGTCTAAGTAACGTGAATGTTTTCTGGAAAAACTTGTCATGAACAATTTGTTCCTTATGACTAAAAATAAAGGGAGAGAAGAAAAGGGGCAAAGAAAATTAGTTTAAGAAACTATAACACCCCTTTTGATCTTGCATGCAAACTGAAAATGAGAAAAAGTTTTGATCATTCAGTCTACAGCCTCATTTAAAGATCAAAATAAGGCAAAGCAGCGTAAAGTCTTATTTCATTAAAAGAAAAGAAGCTATGCACAGTCAGAGAGTTAATTGAATGGTAAGTGGGATATTCTTTCTTGCAGCTTTGCTGACATGATAGAAACATCATTATTTAAAAACTGCCCTGTATTCCACAGAAGACAATTGAGGTGCACTTTACAAATGTTTTTTTCCACAGTCTGCCACTTCTTTTGAAATCTTCCATTACCGATCTGCTAAATAACACAGGAATTAAAATATTCCAGTCATTTAGAAACAGGAAGGGCATACAGTATATAGTGACAAGATCTTCAGGACAAAATTTTGAGATAAGCAGCTCAATGTATTTGCTAAGGAGGCCTTTTTAACATACAAAATTAAAATTACCAGTGATAAAGTCCTGCTACAATACAAAAGTCTGTTTCAATGTGTAAAGTTTTTATTGAGACTACATAAATTCTAATCCTTAACATAAGTTTTCTCAGCAAATGTATCTATTTTCCCCTTCCTTTGAAGATGCCACAGAACTAACAGACACATCCAAAAATTTGCTTCATGCAGAGGAAATATCATCCAGGTTTCCTTAAATTCAGCACTTATTTACAGAAGGAGAACATTCAAATCTCCCAGAAGGAATACAAGAAACTCAAGTTCTGAAGTGTCATTCACTCTTTTGAATACACTAATGTGAATACTCATAAGTCATATGTTCTATGACTCATTGTATACTTGGCTAATCATTTAACTGTCCTAGCAAAATGTTAAAATGCTTGGGGGCACAGCAGATTAACAATCAGAAGAGTACTTAATGGCCAACTGCTTGATTTAAGATGTCTGTCTGTTGTCCATATTCTAACCATGTAAAGTATCTCAACACATTATATATTACCCTGCTTTAAATTAAGTATCTTGCTGGGCAACACAATTCACATAAGATCAGAGCTAATTTTGATCTTCAATTACATATGAGAGATCCAAAATCAGATTGGCTGTCTCCAGAGCTACTTGTAGGCCACTACACTTTGCAGCGAAGCAATCCAATGTCAGAAAGTCAGCAGCCTTTACTGAGGGCTCTTCAGGGCAGCCCTGTATAACAGAAGAGCCAAACTGGCCTCGCAAAAGCCTCCAGCCGAGATTCTCAGTATTACCATTAATCCCACAGCCACATTTTGAAACTAAATCTGACCAATTAGAGACAGAGGAAAAACCCGATGGAACAAACCAACAGTGTCCATAAACCATGTCTGCAAGAATTTCTCCACCATCATGGTTCAGAGAGCAAGCTACAGACTCCAGGGAACGGCAAAAACCATCAGAAACTAACTGGTATTGTGTTCGAGAACAATCCATATCATTAAAGCTGCTGGTGGACAGACTACAGCTCTAAAAAAAAACAAAATCAGAAAATTAGAACACTTACAGAAATAATTTTAAACATACACAGTACTGTTGCTTTTTTTAAACAGGTGGTTCAGTCTTAATTTTAAAAACTGTTCATGTGATGATTATTCCACAGTAAGAAAGATTTCTAGTCAAGTCAAAGCTGCACAATTCTGCACGATTATATTTTAAAAATTTCACACTTTTTTATTTTAACTCTCAAAAATAAGCACTTAGTATAATAAATAACTAAAGGAAGATTAACAAGTACAAACATAGTATTAACAAATGTCTGGACAATGTCATTAGCATTAAGTGCTTCAAAAAGACCCCTTGGTTTTAGACAGCAAAAATGCAACATTTATTAACCTGGAAGAGTGTTTTAACTGTAGCAGTGATTCTGCTTAAATTCTTTTTTCTTAAGTATATTAAGCAGTTTTAAAAAAACCCTTGTCTTACATACCTTGTGTCTTATGTATGAAGCCAAGTGAGTTTCTGTACAGCCACCTCCTAACAACGCCAGAGGTTCCTTGATTGTTAACTGTAACACGTGTTCTGCAGTTTCACAGGCACGCTGAAAACCACAGGAAATTGTTGTTAGATGGATCATGATTAACAGGATTTGCTCCCATTCAGAAAACTACAGTAGTTTCTGGGACATACTTCACAAACCTGAATTACGCGTGGATATAAAGCTGCTGAGTTATTTCCAAAGCCAAGTTTGCTTAATGAGAAATTGTCTTTATTTGCCCACATTCAGTATGGACAAGCAGAAATTTAAAAAGCTGCATTTTCTCATTTTCTTTTTTTTTTTTTTCTTTTCAAACAGGGTTATACATAAAAACATCAATCAGTATCAATGACCTTTCTATGCAACTATTCAATGCAAAATTACGCTTGACTACCACCACTGCAGGCACTGCTGGCCTTTCGCTGGGCAATTTCTTTCTTTATGCTTTTGTAGACCAAGTAATGAGAATGAAAATGTTTATCCAGCACTGGTCTCAAGAACAGGAGAAAAATGTTTGTGTCTCTATACAACTTCCCATATTAAAATAAAGGCATTAAACGAATGTGAGCACTTCTAGGCTTTTTGAAGTTCTGGAAACAATTGCTGTCTCGAAACCGTATTCCTAAACTCTAATTAAACTCCTTTTATGTATTTAAAAAAAAAATCACTTTTTTAAACTCTTGTATTTATATTTCTCATTATTTTTCCATTAAAAACATAACTTTTTAAGAAAGATTTCAAGAAATTCTGCCTACCTTCAGTTCATCCCATGCTGTTTCATTTCTGTTGCAGAGTACCAAGCTGCAGACATCTGTCTCTTTAGGAATTAGATGCACAAAATGTTTTGATGCAAAACTCTCAATGCGCACATCTTCCAAACTGCCATAGCTGGGAGACAACGGATGTATGGAAGCTATAGGCTTTGAACCTGCCCAATTAAGAAAAGCACAGTATGTTATTGCTGTCAGACAAGTGCTATTTGTTATATTTTATAAAGTGTGAACTTTTTTCCTCTTGACTTTTAAAGCTATTCAATACCTAACATTTCAATCTACACAGGAAATCCCAAACAGAAACCAACGTGTTTACAAAGTGCCAGATAAAGATAAAAAAGTAATTTATTCTTAAATAAGAGTCTGAAAATAGTCTACATTCACAAAGTTACTATAATTGGATACTCCTTGTGCAGCACTCAGTAATCACATGTGCAGCATGCCATCATTAGACCCTGCAAAACACCGATCTCACCTTAAAAAGTGGTTTTCAGATTATAAAGTCTGAGCTCTTGCTTAGCTGCTAGGGTGGGATACGGACAGAAGATAATTCTTACTCTGCAATGACACCAGCCTAAATAGGTTTTTGTTGTAAGTGTTAAGACTAGTTCTTTAGTATAGAAAACTCGCTTGTTACCAGTCATCCGAGTCAGGGGTTCCATCAGAGAGAGCCCAGCTCTGTCCACAGCCATGACATGGTTCTCTTTCAGGTACTGTTTCAAGGATGGATGGATGACTTTCTGGCACACTACAAGGCCAACCTCATCATTAATCAGCTGCTTTCCTACATTGAGCAACAGATTCAGCTCTGAAGTTTCTAGAGAAGTTCCACGATGGACTGTTATAGTTCCTTCTTCGGAGTTGAAGCCATCTCCTGCCATGGACACACAGAAAACTGCTATCTTGATCATGTTCAGACAAGTTCTTTTGACAGTGAGTGGTTTTGCCAATTGGATTTCTGGCGTTTCTATCAGTAGTCCAGGAAGAACTGCAGAATCCACAACTCTTCTCCCTTTCACAGGCACTATTACACACTTTCCTAATTGAGCATTAGTCTCAACACGACATGGAACAGTAAACATAAAAGCCTTTAAAATCAGCATGCTGAGATGATCAACCTCTGGCTTACTGAGCATGCAAGCAGGTTTGCTTGTCAATACGCTACGTACCAAACAAAGAAGAGTCTCCACGCTGCTAAAATCCACAGACACTCGGCACCCACAGGCCTCAGATTTGAGGTAGTCCATACACAAACCCAAAAGGTGTTTGCTTATTTTAATGACAGTGCAAGGCGCAACATTCAGGCTTTTGAAGTTTTCAATCAAATTACAGCAAAGAATGGCAGTAAACAAGCCACAGTCGCTGAAGCGGGATATATGGTTCTGAACAGAGGCTGTCAAAACCCTCAGCACATGATGAGTGACAGGAAGACGACTGAGGATAGCTGCAGATTGAGAAGTTGTGCAAACACAGCCTCCCACACCATTGTGCAGCTGCTTGAGTCTGCCAGCAGGACCATAGCATGACTTCAGTATCCCGCTCAGCAGAGACAGAGACTGCCTAACTGCATCTCTGGTTAAAGGGTCACTCATAAATAAAGGAGGCTTTTTAGCTTCAAGGCGAGACATTTTCAAAGAAATATTTTAATTCTGGCCAACAAAACAGATTTCATTCTTACTCCGATCTATAACTCATAGAACTTTTAAAATTTGAAGTAGTACATTTCAACTCTTTGCAGTCAATGATTATTATTCTAAACAGGAAACAGCACACACAGCAATGTCATTCCTGTGATTGCTCATCATCTATCTCTTAAAATGAGGCTTAAATCATACTGTGAAATTGACACATAATGACAGCAGTGAGCTATTTCATTCCCGACGATCATCTTTTTTAGCTTCTGAATGAGATCGAGCAGACTTTTTTGCAACATAGTTTACAAGCATGCTTCCAAAATGGACACCTATAACTGACAGTCCTGCCACAAGCAGCAAGTTCTTTCTATTCCAGAAAGTTTTCCTCATCTCTTCTGGCAACGCTGAAGCTTCAAAGCTATTTATACCTACAATAAAAACCAGACAGGTATCAGGATAACCTTATGACAATATTGCATAGCTTGAACTATATAATTTTTCACAAAAAACCCTCACATAAGGATAAATACTAATGTTTTTGAGAAAATTTATTAATATTATATATACACTACAAGCATATAGTACACAAATTATACGTGCTTGTTAATGACTTCTGTTCTGAACACCAGTTTATATACTGTTTTGCCTGTAGGTCTATAAATATCAGGCCATTATAAACTGCACTGAACTGTATGAAATGTGACCTTAACCTGTTTTCACTTGAGAACAAAAGAACTGAACTACTCAGCCCTGCTTCTCAGACAACCACTTCAGAAACAAAAGCTTTTCATGTTGAAACAACTTTAAGAGATCTTTGCCTCTGAAAGAAAGATTTCTTACTTCAAGATGCCTAAAGTACAATTATTTCTCTTCAGTTCTTAAAAACTTCAAAACTTACAGGAATATTTATTTACATTTCTGTATAATCTCTACTGTGTGTAGGCTTCTCTCATACCTAATTTTGTTTTCTATTGTAATTGCCATCTCTATCAACAACAGAGTATATTTCTATGTAAAGTCACAATGATTTCTGGGCAGTTTTGAACCTGAAAGGACACCTCTGCAGACCCAGTCACAAGAGTTTGACTGTTGTTTGTTTTAAGTATCTTTAAGACCTACAGCACCATCACTTAATTGATCTTAATCACATAGGATTTAGCAGTAGTTTTTGAGATGTTTGATGCATTTTTGGAGTCCATGTAACTACCAGATTAACTCAGTTGCAAAAAAGAATAAAGCTCTGGTAGACTAAAGTTAGAGTAGCAAGACCACATCTGTTAGAAAATTCTCATTTAACTGACTCATCGGCCTCAAAGATAAAGATACAACTAATTAGGCAACTTACCCACAACACACAGCACACTAATGCTATTTCTCTTTATTTTTGTGTTCGCTCTGCAACACGTATGTCACAATCCCAGGTTCTGGAACAGAGTCCTCTGTCTTCACTTGGAAAATAGGACTGGACTTCAAGTAAAACCAACCCCAGTGCACCAGCCCAAGGCTAGTTCCCATAACAATCAGAACTTTGTAGTCCTTCCAGATGGTTTTAAGACCCATTGGAAACTGGCATCTACCTAGGCAAAGATAATTTATTATTTTAAATACATTCTAGAAATCCTTTTTTTGCTCTATAACAGCACAGAACAGACGAACCTGAATGTTAATATCTTTAATTACAGTGCAGCAGATGATTAAAACACAAAATGACACAAGAATGTCTTACTTTTTGAACTTAGAAAAAAAAGCTATAAAAATAACCTAAATTCAGACATCTTGAAGTGTTAATTGCTGAGTTTGCTTCAAGCTTTGGCATGCTGAAGCTTTGTTTAGTTTGTTATGTTTATCTAATTACAAGTGTTACTGCTTTAGATGGTGGATATTCGAAGTCTAAACCGAAGCTGTTCTAAAATACACCATTTTTTTTCACCATAGCTAATGAAATTCAGTGACTAACTGAGCTCCTAAGCACGGGACCGTTCACCTGCAGGCCAGAGGAGCTGCAGTGCTCCTGACACTGCATTGCCTTGCCCAGAGCAGCGGCTGTGCCTCTCTGCCCTTGATCTTCAGGAGCTGGGCACGAAGCATCAGCACAAACATTACATCCTTGTCACTGAAGGATGTGTAAGCCCCTGCCTACCTTGCACAAGCCCAAAGGATGGGATTTCACTGAGAATTGCCAGCTATAGGGGGAAAAAGGCAGGCACGGTCAGGCTTTGTATCAAAACAGCTTCTTGGTTTAAACAGCCACAGTGGTACAGCTGGGAGGAGATGTTCCTGCACCGCCCACCTTCAGCACCCGACAGGACCGTGTCCTGCTGAGCCGCCCCCCGGGAGGCCGCGGGGATCCCGCAGCCCGGCGCCAACCGGCACCAGGCCCCAAGGCCCCGGCAGCCGCGCCGCGGAGACGCTGAGGGAGCGGCCGCGGGGCCCCCTCTGCCCTCGGTCCCGCCGCCGCACGTCC
>VZRW01006211.1:1581620-1593313 GCA_013398125.1 Aegotheles bennettii | reverse complement strand
CGAGCCCCCACCGGCAGAGGCGGCCGCGCGCACACCGGAAGTGCGGCTGAGGCCGGCGCGGGGGCGTTCCGCCTCTCGCCCGCCATTGGCCGAGCCCCGCGTCACGTGACAACCAGGTGCGCCTCAGCCACCCGCGTGCGGCCGCCCCGGCGGCCATTTTGCATCCGGGCAGGGCAGGGCCGGGCGGCGGCTACAGCCGGCGGCCATTTTGGATAGGGGAGAAGAAGCTCGCGCCGGGCGCCATCTTGCTTGGGGGCAGCGGGGCCCTTGGGGCCGCTGGAGCCGTTGGAGCCGCTGGAGCCGTCGCGGCGCGGGGAGGAGGTACGGGGCGAGGCTGGCGGCTGAGCTACCGCCGCCCGGCCGGGACCCTCACCTGGGAGGCTCTTGGGGGGAACGCGGCCGAGCCTCGCTCTTCCCTCTCGCTCTCCTCTCCGGGTAACCGCGTGAGGCGATGCCCCGGGGGCACCAAGCGCGGTGCCGGCCGCGTCCCGCCGCGCCGCCCTCAGGCGCCGCCCCTCGCCTCAGCCCTCCCTGCCTGCCTCCCTGCCTGCCTGCCTGCCGGCGAGCTGCGAGCCTCTGCAGCACCTGCCGGATTAAAAGCGTGTCTATTTCTCTGATTTTCCTCCCTTGCTTGCCTCCCGTTGCAGTCAGCCCTTCCCGCAGCTCTCTGAGCCTCCCACTGTTCCCTGACCAACTTCAACAGAACTTCGTGGCCTCAAATTTTCCCTTAGCTCTTCTGCATCTTCTTTGCATTCCCTGTTCTCCTCTCTCCCCCCACTCCTGCACTCACTGTCAGGAATATCTTGTGTTACATTCGTGCCTTTAATTTTGTGCATAGTTGCAGAGTTTCCAACTGTAGCCAAAATACAAGTTTTTAATGCCTAATCTTCACACAGCAAGGAGCATAACAATTATTATTATTATTTTAAGTTTTGTGGGACAGCTGCACAGCTGGTCTATTGCACAAGTACCCAGAACTTAAAAAAAAGGCATTCAGCCATGCAAGAAGGTAATAGCAGGTACCTGTCTGCAATAGCACTCTGATGTTCCTCACAGTCTCTCATTCCTCTGGTTCTGTGTAGTTGTGCTGAAAGGGTAAGAGCTGTTGAATTTTAAAGGTGAGTTGGTAGCTCATGAATGAAGAAGTGTAGGTAACAATGAGCTAAAAATACACTGACTCGTTGCAAGGGTGGTTTCCAAGGGTTAAGTGGAGAAATTGGCAACAGTGGGCCTAAAAATCCTGAAACAGCAAAATGAAACTATATGTTTTCAGAACTAAAAATACTTTTCTAAATATGAGAGTAACAGAGTATTACACTGCTTGTCCCAAGCTTAGGATCAGCTCTCAGAAACTGAGAGTGCTGGGTCTGGGCTGGACAGGATTGGACTGATACTTAAGGATTGGGAAGTTCAGAAAAGTTATCTTTTACGTTGTGATATTTAATTTTGAACTACAAAGATACTTAATATTCACTTATTCTAGAGGGTTCCCTAATTAGCGTTTGTGTGTTTGTTTCTGTTTTTTTCAGGTGCCCACCTCTCCCTGCACTAAAGGCACCCATGTGCCAAGTAGAGAGGGATGTTATGTGAAGCTGTTATTTTGAAAGTGAAACTAGGCCAGGAGCCATATACAGAGAGACCAGTGGTTGAAGCAGCAGTAGAGGAATATTCCAGGTTTAGTTTGCTGCTCTCTGGAAAGCTTCTTGAGGATGACTTAAATGGGTTTGTCTCTGTACTGCTTGAATAATAGTTCTAATTTTGTATTTCATGTGTTGGCCTGAACAGTTATGAGGTTCACTAATGAAACCAACACAGGTAGCTAAGAAATTATTTAAATAATAGTTTTCCTGGGTTTTCTTAAAGAAGAGTAATGAAAAAAATAATAGATTTTAAAAATCCTTCTCGGTGTATAGAGATCTGAGTCTTTCTCTATTGCTGATCACTTTTAATTGATATTTTTATAGGACCAACTTACACTGACCTATCATGGCATCCAACAAATTTGTCATTAAGGTAAGTCTAATGTCATAGCTTTCATTTAAAAAAACCACTATGCTGTAATACTGCTAAAAGTTAATGCTGAAGAGGTGCATCTTTCAGGCTACTGGTCATAGCATATTTTGTATCAACTTTTCTCTCTGGAAGCAAACTTCTCGAATCACTGCTGTATCATGGCAGAGTGTGTCTGAGGTCAGCTGAAGATTAAAATTGTGTAACTAAAAGTGATTAGTTGTGTAGTTAAAATTAGAAACTGCATGAATTCTCAGTGAAACAGTATTTGCTACCCGAAATAAAATTTAGAGTTGATTCTTCTCTGACTGTAGTATTTGTGTAGTTCCCAGATAATCTAAGAGTTCCTGGTTTAAGGTGTAACAATGTTCTTAAACTCTTTATCACTTGACTCTTTATTTGCATCTTTTTGCCTCTCTTCCCATTTTCAGGGATTAGTTGTCTTACAACCAGTAAAATGCCATTGTGGTTTGTTTTGCAAACAGTCTCTGACTTTTGGTTATGTATGTGAAGAGTAATGCTTTTAAAAACATTCTGTAATAAACATAGCACTTCACAATTCTTCTACTGCAACTATACTGGCTTATCAATAAATAAAACTAATTGTTCAGTAAATATTGTGAAACCACCTCTTTTGGACCTTCTCTGTTGTTCCTGTGGTCCTGTATGTCTAGGGCAGTTTAGGAAATGTGTGCATTTCAAAGTGATTAGTGCAATATATTACTCTCTTGCAAATGTTTTTTTACAGAAATTTTCTTAACAGAAGAGACTTTCCTCTGTGGATAAACTTGGTTTTTTTGGAGGGCAGCTTCAAAAAACCTTCCTGACTGATCAGGCAGTGAAAGCTGTTGAAGCTTGGCTTTGTGGGTAACCAACCTGTACAACAAGCAGACTGAACACTTAATTTTTGTGTGGCTATGTGTTCTTTTCCAAGGAAAACTGCTGTCATGTAGTGGGACTTTTGCTTTAATTTTTTGACTGTTCAATGCGATTGTAAATATTAAATTGACAGTATTGTGTCTATACTATTCACCACTTCTGAATTAGTGTAGGAGCTAAGAGAAATATCTTTGATTTTGAGCACCTTTCAGCTGATAGATTCCGAGTCTGTGTGCCACTGATGGGTAACAGGAGCTGAGGCTGAAGGTGTTTTTCTCAGCTGAGAACTCTTGATATCAGTATTAATGTAAATGCCCAAGAAAACAAGTGGTGTGAGTTGAAATATCTCCACTAGATAAAAAGCCTTAAGATACTTGATTACTGACCTGCATTATTACAGCTTGCTGATTCACCATAGGCCCTTTACCAGTGTTCAGCAATCACTAAGTAGTTTACCACCACTCTCTATCTGAGCAAATGGTTCTCATTTGAGCATGTGTTTGTAGGTAAGCAATATCATAGATACAACTTTGGAGGGAGTCAATGAGATGCAACTTTATATTCTTTCTGGTAGCATTTGAGAAGTGAGGATCAGTTTTTGCATGTACTGAATGCTGGAAATTGACTTGCATTGACTTTGCCTTGACTAAAATGTATCAAATATATAATCTGAATATGTGAAAAGCTGATTGGAATTCACTTTGTGCACACATGTGTAACGTTTTACTTGTTAAATCGGGGATTTTGTGTGTGAATTTTTGCTTTACATTCACTGGATTTGTATTTAATGTAATGATTCCCTTTTTAAAGACTGTTCTACTTTCACATAATTTTTTCAAGGAAGATCCCTGTGCAGAAGATTCTCCATTAAAAGACAGAAAATATTCTCAGTCCTCTCTGTAGGGGGAGTAGAGAAAATGCTGTATTCTTACTTTTAAGTTCCTCGGATTTGAAATTGATAGGGGTATTTTACTAAGCCTGAGAACGTTTCATGCATGTCTTCTCAATTCTCTACTTTGAAGTTTTTAGGTTTTGTAAGCACATGTATGTTAATGTTTTTTATGAAAGAGCAAAAACTACAGGTTACCAGGCTCTCAACTCTTAGCTGACAGGGACGAAATTAAGAGGAAAACACCCAAGATGTGTTTAATGGTTTTGCTTCTTAACAACACGTATTTATATGAGGATCTCTGTACCTCCACTGTCATGGTCCGTTATTTTCAGTAGAGGGAGTAGTTGGCCTGTTTTTGAAAGGTGATCCTAAGCTTGGTTTTATGGGCCATTAAGAGCGATTGAAATAAAATAATTGATGCAGTAAAATAGCCTTAAACCTTAATGCAGAAACTACAGCTAGGTCCTAAACACACTTTCTTCACTTGCCAAGTGGCTGGATGCCACAGTGTTGTGATATGCAATAGATAATATTTTATGCAAGTTAATTGGATCAGCAATTTTCAATTTTAGGAAATACTGATACTTCATAAAGTACTGCGTGGTAAGATACCCCCAAATCTGGAAAATAAGATGTATGAATTTAATTAAGCTTTGTGTGTGTGTTGCTAAAATATTGTAAAGCTCTTCTGAAAAAAAAATCTTAACTTTAATTGATGAGGCTTAAAGCAAAATCATGAACTCAATATGGATTTGAAAAATAATATCACTAGGGCCTTGTTTAAAGCTTTGGACAAACTAGAAAGAATTGCTCTTCCAGAATTGTGTAAATCGACTTTATTCATGCCAAACTGCAGAACTAAATATAGTAATTTTTATGGCTGTAATAGAAAAATTTCATTTACTGTTTTCTGCAATTCGTTCATTTGCCAAGCACTGAAGACTTTAAGTTGTTACTATAGTTCAACAACTCAGCTCAGAGGCAAGCTTTTCTGCTTTGCCATTTCCTACTTTGAGAAATTAAGAGCTCTGTTCTCTGTCAGATTTGTAGGCTTTTGCTAGCCCATATTTTAGATCAAGGTAATTATAGTTTCAATGTTCCCTCTGGTCATCCAGCACACTCTGTAACCAACTTTTCAGCAGGGCTTCTTGTTACCAATTTAAATTATTGCATTCTGGAAGTGCTTATGAAAATTTTTGGTCCTTCCTACTTGAAACTTCTTGCTTGTTTTTTGCAAGTGCCTTTGAAGCAGCGAGTGTATTTTTCTGATTTATATTGGGAACAGAGATGGAAGTACTGGAAATGATTGGACAGAAAAATGACAGCACAACTATAATGTGGTTAATTTTCCACTTCATTTTGCTCCTGTATGTAGCCTTTATTTTTTTTGTGTTGGTGTATCTTAATATAATCATTAAGGTACTGATTTATAACCGAAGGCATCTTAACATGTCTTTGCATATCTTAGAAGTGCTCCATGAAAGGAAGTGTGCATAGAAAGACTGTTGATTGTAAGCCCTAACAGTAGGTAGAAGGAAATGGAAAGATGTCTTCCTGTCAGACAATATGCTAGTATGTACTTGCAATGCTGTGTGGGTCATCTTAGGGTCTGCTCGCAGACCTGTAGAAGGTGTTGTTGTCTTTGGTCTGGAATAAGAAAATGAGCAGTCTATTTTGAAGGGCCTTTTTTCATATTTCCATGTGTGTTTAAATATGTTAATAGATTTCTAACACTAAAGCTTCACGATATCTTTGGCCTTTCCAGTGCTTTCCTTTTTTTAGCTACCAGTTGAAATGTAATACAGTGATAGTATGTCAACAAAGATTTCTGTATCAGAGATATCTGTTTGGATGATTCTTAGGTGACATCTAAGTGGGTAGACAGATTAAAGTTTGCATTTCTGTAAAGTGTGTCCATTGGATTAACTGATGAATATTGCTGTAAATATTTTGCCCCATGAGAAAGTGTTCTGTTTGCTTTTTCTTGCAAGTTGTTCGGAGAGAAAAAAAAGCTAGGGAGATGAATAGGTTTTCCTATGTAACTTTAAAATTTTCTCTGATCCCATATAATGAGTAATGGAGGATAGTAAATGCATTTTATTGCTATAATAAGTCCATAGATACATGAATATAGTGCTCTCAAGTGGAGAGTGATAATGAGGGATACTAATCGTGCTTAAAATAATTTTTTGTTGTGACTGCTCAGACTTACTAGGCTGATACTACAGATGCTTAGTTAAAATAACTTACACGACATATTCTGATGTGCATTTCTTTTTCTCCATTGCAAAAGTAGGACATTAGTATGTGAAATTCCTGTAGCTGAAGTACTTACAAATGTTTTAATAGAAATATGCTAAAGTTTTCTATAATCAGACAGAATTTATAAAAGTTCTTCAAACTGATTAAAGGTTGTTGAATTTTACATATACTGGATGTTCTTATATTTGCTTTTTGGGCCTTTAAAAAATAAGAAATAGCTATATTAACACTAGGGATAGTGTTCTCCTAAAGTAACCTTGCTCACAACTACTTTAAATACCAGTGACTGGAATTGTTAGTATCAAGTAGCTTCATACACTTCACTCAGCTATGATGTTTGTTTCTCTATGAATGGATAAAATAATATGCTTGTCTAAAAGGGCTTAGATGTCTTAAGAAGCTAACAAGGGACCTTGGGGAAAAATATTATTTTAAAATAGGAAGTAGAAAACAATAATAATTGATGGAGGGACATCTATTTAGTTCTATTTCTTAACTCTGCATTTAATTCCCAATTTCATGGGACCAGACATGGAATGACTAAAGGGATGAGTAAATAAGTTCCAGAAGAGAGAAAAGAGGAAGTTGGGAGGTAGAGCAGGGAGAAAAATTAAGTGTACGGTCTAATTCTAAACCTCCTGGAGTCAATGGAAGTTTCCTCACTGACCTCAGAGGATTAATTTTCAAGCCTAGGGAAATGATGAGTGGATGAAGAGTTGAGAGATTAAAGTGTTAGCAGAAGGAGAAAGGAATAGGAAGCCAGAGGGATAAACATCAATAGTGGAAACACTTCTTTTATGGGGATCTCTTCAAATAGGGAATAAAAGAGTGGTTCAACTTGCATTACATTTTTTTGGTAATTCAAGTAAATTAATCTGATTAGTTTTAAAAGTTCCAGTTGTAGCAGAAAATGAGGCTTTTGCTAATTGAGAGCATTATACTACTGTGACAGTGGTATGGGATTCTAAATCTACACCATACCAAGTGATACTAATTTTTTTTTAGATGTAATTAATTCAAAGGTACAATGCCCATGATAATTGCCATGTGCCTTATTTCTGACCAGCATTACCATATCTTACACCTCCATTGTTTTGCTTCTTGGAGTTGGTGGTGGTACTGCCTGCTTGACCCCTGAGTCCAGCAGGGAAGGAGGAAGGGATGGGAAACTTAGAAGCAGACTTCAATCTCTCTGAGTCCAGCAAAACATCAGGGCTTAGCAGAGATGCTGTATGGGGTCACTGAATGTCTTTAGGTCCTGGGAGAGGCTTCAGCTCACGCTCTAGGTGAAATTCTTCAATTCTTTCCAGTGAGTTCAGATGGAGGTTAGTAGGCTGGGAGGTAAAGGGATCCACATTTCACATAGTACCTGGTAATGTTGTGTACAAAGAGTTTAATGATGCAGTGATGCAGTTTTTGCTCTTGATGTTAGCATCATGAAAATGTAATATGAAAATGTTCATATTGTTTCATGTGCCCTCTCCCCACCCTGGATGATGTAGATGGATTCTGATATGTGGAGAAAGTTATCTGAGTATTTGATATATGAGTGTGTTCTGGCTGGACTATGGAGTAAAAGGGAGAAAGAGAGACTGACAATGCATTTTTATTCTGTTTCATCCATGTGTTCAGAACTTCCTCAGAAGGAGTCTATTTGTAAAAGCAAAATTATTGCTTGGTTTCTATTCTCAAATAAAAACATAGTTTCTGGACATTTCATGTTCACTGCAGCACTTAACCATGACTTTGCAGTATTTTTCTTGACTCAGTAGCTAAACTTGTCCTTAAATAATGGTACCACAGGACATGGCACCCTATTTCAGTATTCTGCTGCAGTCATTGCTAAGCATGAGCACTGATGACACTCAACTATTGTGAAAACTCTTTAAACTGCTGATAAAATGATGACTCATGGTCACCTGATGAAAACAGATTCATTACCATGACTCCAGAAACTTTTGATCCCGTGTAAGTGTTTCACTTCCCACACCAGTTCTTCTAAAAGGGATGATGATGCAGTTATTTCCTAACAGTTGACAGCTGCTCAATTAAGCTGTGACAATGTAGTTGGCAAAAACTACAAATTCCAGACTTTTTTAATAATAGTTTAAGGAACTAAAAGTCTGTATGAGCTGTGAAGAAGTCACCAACATTATTTGCAACGTTACTTGGAGTGTTTTCTAATCAAATTATACATCTTAGATTTCATTTACCACTACTGAATTAAGTTCTTTTTGTAGTGGATCTGACTCAAACCTCACTGAAGTCAATGGGCTTTGGATCAGAGCCTGTAGGAGTATATTGGCAGCAAACTGTAGCTTAACTAAGGATGTATAATTTATTTCATCAAGAACCTTCCTCAGTTCAATTTATCTGTCTTTTTTAAATGCAGTCTGTTTGTCTATAATGCCAATGTTTAAAGAAGTTAGGTTGGAAAAATATTGAAAAGTGATACAGCCAAAAAATAAATAAATCAGTTTTCATTTCAATCTGAAAAGAGTAAAATGAAAATCTCTGTGTTGCCAACTTGGGATTACCCAGGCACTGTAAAAAGATGGATAAAGTGAAAATAGAATTATGAAAAAACATGAAATTAGACTTTAGGTGCATGTGTTATAAAGCAGAGAGAGGTGCTCAACAAGTAAGTGAATGTAAGGTATTGTGGAATAGTACATTCACTCTTACGCGATCAGGAATTCCACTGGTGATTTTTTGTTTTACACTAGTTTCCCTCTTTTGACTTGAAATGTCTTTCTGACTTGAAATGTCTTTCTGACTTGAAATGTTGTGAGACACCATGCTTAAGAAAATCAAAATACTCTTAAGTGATTTCAAATGCATATGATTGAAACTTTTGCTAGAATGGATAATGTTGGTATGTGTATGGGACCAATATGAAAAATATTCTTTTCTCTTTCTTTCTAAACAGATATTGACTAAGTAAAATTCATTCTTTACAATTTAACATGCAGACTCCTACAGTTTTTTTTTAGTTTTATCTCAATTTATGTTAGGTTTTTTTTCCATTTATTTTCCAGTTGACTCGTTTCAAACTTAGATGATGAACATTATGCATTTATTCTGTGCTAAAAACTGGACTCATCTAGTCTGAAAAAGAATGGTCTGATCAGAATTGAATATTAACTTCAGATATTAAAAAAAAGGTAGCAACAAGATAAATTTCTTCGCTGCTATAATATCAGTCATACAAACTATGTCAACACATTACCTATGGAAAGACATGGCTTAATTGTTGGGGTTTTTAATCCCTGAATCCCTTTCCACCATTTTCATTATCACAAGCAGTGTGGTAATGAAGAGACAAAAAGTTGCAGGTTTAATAAAGAAATTTAGTAATAATGTCAAAAACCCATTTGAAAAATGAGCTACAGTATGGAGTGGAGCCGTATCTTAAGTGACAAAAAAAGAACTCTTACTACAGAGACCAAGGCCTATAGGGTTTGTTCATATTCTAGCCCTTCTGCTGTTGTGTATTATTCTATCATGTTTTTTAGCAGAATCTGATTGCTTTTACCTTCATGTGATGTTTCTTGGCCAAATGAACAGAAAGAATAACCACCTTTATATAATGTATAAAACCCAAATTAGCTCCATAGGTTCATTTAGTCCTACAAAGAAATGGTGAATGAAGATAGGTCTTGCCAAGCCATGGTGTCTGTACCTTTGCATATCAAGCTAACCTATTTTTTATTTCCCTGATTCACAGAATTTTTAATGAGGCCTATAAAAAAAGACAACTTCTCCTTCTTATTGTGAAACAGTATTTGTAGCTGAGAGATTTTCACTTGGAAAAATAGCAGTTTGTGGTCTTGATCATGTGCAGACAGTTTTGAACCAAAGTCTTAACTTCAGTGATTCAACTGGTTCAAGATGATCTTTTCCTGTTGACTGTGTATGCTTTTCTGGGGAAGTATGGTCCACTTATGAAGTCTAAAAAGCAAGTGTCATCTTTCTTGGATTTGTACTTCCTTGTATTTGTCACTTCTTTCATTGATGTTTCTTTGCTTTTTCTGCTGTGTGTTTTACAGACACATCCTCTTGCATGAAATCCTGAATCTACAAGCTTCAGCAAAACAAAGATTTTATTCCTTTTTCTGTGTCATTTGTCATGTACATATGAAATATCATTCAAATGGAGACTCGCTATAAAGATTTGATGCTGCATCAAATGCACATTGAAGAATAGTTAGTTGTTGGTCTTGAGGGAGAGTGAGGAGAAGAACAGAGGTAAGGGAGAATGCCATAATATCACTGGTTTTCACACAATAAAGTGCAACACAGCCACAGAACATTTTCTCAGCATTTTCATATTGTTGGTGACTCTGTCCTCATTTTGCTCTAAGAACCTATGCAGCAACTAAACTAAGCTCTATCCTGTGTGCAAGGCTCACTTTGCACAGCCCTGCTTAGTTTCCAGGTAGTAGTGAGGTGCCTGGCATATCTGACACCACTCAGCTAGTAAAACAATGGTTTATGTAAGACACAGTTCAATACAGCCTTTCAATATTTCAATAAGCCAGTATTCTCCTATTTTAAACTCAGAGGGTCATCTTTGTTCACTGAATATACCAGTGATTTAATAGCACTCATAATTAACCAAATATACATGGCTGTAGTTTATCCGGCTTTGTATCATACAGATAAAGGCTGATGGAAGTGTATAGCTCTGAAAATAAAATATTTGCTGAACTAAAGAGCTGGTAAAGAGCTAAGTCTTAAACCATTAAAGAGGATCTGTTCAATGCCAAGATCCTAGGATTTGACAGTTGGTAGGGTCATGAAATATATAACTTTCCCTTCTTTATTTTGATATTCCTATAGTACAAAAATAGGAAGGAGAAAATTCTGTTCTGTGGGAGCTCATTCTCAGCAGCGAATGTCTCCCTTGCTTTTATTTTCATGTTTATAGCAGCACCTTGTGGGGACTTACAAATCAGACAGAACTAGAGCCAGAAGGAGTGAAATGAAAAGCAGCAGGGCTGTGGAGCAGGCTGTGGAAGGTTGGTGTCCTGTGGGGGGATGCATCTTTGGGTAAGCTTTAATTTGTGCCTGAGAACTTTAACTTCAGATATTTCCATTTAGCATTTTAAATTGCAGATAAACTGCAGATTCTAAGCATGAAAATACAGTAATGTACCATTAATATTCTAGGGAACAGATTGCATGTGAACAGGTAATGGGATTGGAATGATATTGCTGCTACCTAATAAAGGGAAGGAAAATCTGTCACTGAATACTTGTGTCTTCTGGAGCTGCCCCTCCATGACTTCCATGGGAAGCTCCTGCAATCTGGTTTGATACAAAATACATTCTTTCTTTGTTGTTTGCAGCTCTTAGCCAGACCATAATGTTTCTGGGCTAGAGCAAGGAATGACACGCTGAAGAAATGCATAGTGTAAAGCTTTATTTAGCTAAAAAAACCCAACAAAACAATTAATCTCTGTGTTAAAGAGTCCAGCTGTGGTGGGATACAATTCTTGCATCCTGTTTGGCCTGAGAGGAGGTTTGCTCTAGCTGGCCAGTGGTGTGAAAGCAGCAGGGTGGTGGTAAGGTGGGTGCTGGAGGAGGAGTGCAGCAGGGTGGTGGTAAGGTTGGTGCTGCAGAAGGGGTGCAGCAGGGTGGTGGTGAG